>CAJQUN010000883.1:0-156459 GCA_907163345.1 Haberlea rhodopensis
TTCTTTTTCTTGTATAGCATTGACCACTTTGGTCTTATTTAGATACTTTTTCTCAATGCTCTTTCTATTCTTTCTTTCTCATTCATCAACATTTTCACTAATAGCTCATCAACATATAACAATTCATGCTCATTCTAATGAGATTCATTATACTCCCTTTAGGTAAGGATACAAGTTTTCAATTTAGGCTCAATAGTGGGGATATAACGAGTTTGCCAAAAAAAGTTGAAGGGGGGGCTAATAGTATGTTAAAAATACTCCATTCTTTTTCAATTCGGCTCAAAAGTGGACACTAAGGATTGATGTATACATGGTAAGCTTGAAAGGTTCAAACGTTCCAAAGATTGCCTAGATAATTTCCAAGTCAATTTCATAACTATAAAATTTCGCCTCAAAGTGTCATCATCAAATAGGTTCTAAGGTACTCTAAGATGCTAAAAAATAATACATCAAATTCACCAAGATTTTCACTACTCCAAATGCAATTAACACGATTATGACTCAAAGGTGCTCAAATATTCCTCATCTTGACATGCTAACTCAAAACAAGATATTCACAAACAAGTCTTACAATCATCAAAACTCAAATCGACACGCATAGTGAGATTAATATCATCATGGAATAGAGACCACTACTATGATTCATTCTTTTTCTCAATAATTGAACTCATTTAAACAAAAATATTTTGTTGGAGCTCAAGAAATGACTCAATTCCAAAGAACCAACGAAAAAGCATGACATACTAATGCATTCCCCCAAACTTAATTTGTACATTGTCCCAAATGTAATAAGCATGAAATAAGACAAAGCACTTTACCTTTGACGACGACCGTCAGTAGTCGTCGTCCACCTTCTCGTCAGCTAATGGGGAAGATGGTTAGAAAACATTAATATTACGCAAGGAGTCATTAAGCAAAATCAAAAATAAAAAACCAAAATGAAAGGCAACTAAGAATTCAAAAGCCAAAGTAGTAAGGGAAAGAAGAAATTCTTGATTTATAGTCCCAAGATGGACTTTTTACCTCATCATCCTCAAGTGTAAAAGGGATCGTGGGTGACAAGTTTGCGCCAATCCACGTGGTAGTGTTTCAACCACCTCTCTTTAATGTGAACAAAGCCCTTTTCTCATCTCTCACTTTTATCGTGTCGGTTGGTAAATATTGACCGCTTTTAAAGTCAGTCCATGGTGAGTTCGACTGCCATGGAAACAATCTCATTTGGATCTATTAATTAAGACCAACTCTCCCTCACAGAATCTACTCCCTTGGGATGAGACCTTTTTCTTCTTCGGCTCTTTCTTGCCTCTTTCCTTGTCCATTTTCCCTCCAAGCTCAGTCTTATTCTTCTCTTTGCAAGTACCTTGCACCATATTAATAGGAAGAGTATAAATCATATGAACTTTAAAATAATCATGCTCGTTTGTGTGCATGTGTTGAAGATTTAAACATAAACTTAACCCGATCCTCTCCTACATGGAGGATCAACTTCCATTCTTCAACATCAATGATGGCTCTTATAGTAGCTAGGAATGGGCGCCCAGAATCAATGGCATGCTCACATCCTCTTCCATATACAACACTAGGAAATCCACCGGGAAAGTGAATTTATCTATCTTGATAGGTTCATCCTCGACAATTCCTAGAGGATAGGTGATAGACTTGTCCGCCATTTGTAACACCACCCTTGTGGATTTTGGCTCTCCCAATCCAAGTCACCTAAAAACAGATAAAGGCATTAAGTTAACAGTTGCACCCAAATCACACAATGAATTAATAGAAAAAATAGGCCCAATAGTGCAATGAATAAAAACCCCATGGATCCTTCAACTTAGTGGCTGACTTCTTTTGCACAATGTCACTACATTCCTCGGTCAATAAGACAGTCACATGCTCTCCCAATTTTCGCTTCTTAGATAACATCTCCTTTAAGAATTTAACATAATTTGGCATTTCTCGTAAAACATCAATAAATGGTATATCCATATGTAAATTCTTAAGCATGTCTAAAATTTGGCAAAGTTTGAATAAGCTTTCGCCCTATTAACTGCTGTGGGAAACGGAGAGAAATATGCACCTTTTCTTGTGGTGTGATAGGTGTAGTGGTATTAGTGGACTTACCCTTGTTGCGTGTTTGTTCCCTCTTCTCCTCGGTTAACTCGTCCTTGTGCTCATTTCTTGCATCATTCTCACTATCAGTATCCGCATCAACCTTCTTTCCCACTCCTCAGTGTTATGGCAAGGACTTGCTCCCTTGGGTTCTTCCCAGTGTCACTGGGTAATATTCCTTGAGTTCATCCAGCCAATATGGTTGCTAGCTGCCCCACTTGTACTTCCAAGTTCTTGATCGATACATCTTGATTGTTCATCCTTGTTTAGGTCGATGATATGAACTTGGTTAATAGCTCCTCCATGCTCGACTTAGGTGCATATCCCGGTGGTGGTTGCGGATGGTTCCTCAACCCCGTATTGTATGTATTTGGGTAGATGTTGTTTTGTGGTGGCCAGTTTCCTACAAATTAGCACACTCATTATTTTGCATAAACGGGTTACCTACCCGGCATTCCATGCTTGGATGTGGTTCTTGACACAATTCACAGGCAATGGCTTGTAATTTCATCATTGGTGCTGTCAAGCCGTCAATTTTCTTGGTCAAGACTTCCAACTGAGCCGATATCGCTGTCACTTCATCAACTTGATGCATCTTTATCGGTCTCTTTTGGCACGTTCCTCTCCAACTGCAATTGATAGCTATTAGCATCCATCTCCTCCAAAAGTGTATAAGCCTCCTCAGGAGTCTTCCTCATAACGTACCTCCTGATACTGCATCAATCAGAGAACGGTGATCAGAAATAGACCGTTATAAAAAGTTTGTACCTGCAGCCAGATGAGAAGGTCATGATGTGCTCATCTCCTCAGTAAGTCCTTGAACCGCTCCCATGTTGCATACAGTGTTTCAGGATCATGTTGCGCAAATGTAGTGATATCATTTTGCATTTTAGCAGTCTTTGATGGTGGGAAGCATTTTGACAAGAAAGCTTGCACCATCCCATCCCAAGTGGTAATTGATCCTGTAGGCAATGAATGCAGCCAAGATTTAGCTTTATTATTTAAATAGAAAGGAAATAACCGTAACAGATGGCCTCGTCAATAACGCCATTATGCTTGAAAGTGTCACAGATTTCCAAGAAATTTGATATGCGAGTGTTGGGATCATTAGTGGCCGATCCCCCCAAACTGCACCAAGTGCTGGATCATTTGTATGATTGCAGACTTGATTTCAAAGTTGTTCGTATGTACGCTTGGTCTATTAATACTAGACAAAAACAAAGGATGAGAATGATCCATGAGTGATCGTCTAGTAGGTATCTCATAATTCCGTCTTTCATCTCTTCCACCACCTCCTTCATTGTTTTCAGCCATTGCTCGAACTTCTCTTAGTCTGCTAAGAAGAGTTCTTTCAATTTCAGGGTCAAATGGCTCAAGTAAAGGCTTGCTACTCCTTAGCATGCACCAAGAGATAACAACCTGCTAAGATCCAAAAATAATAATAATAATGGCAGTAGTAGAGTAGTAGAGAAGAAAAAAAATGAAAACAAAAATAAAAAAATGGCAAAAATACAGTCAACTAATATCGTCTGATATTACTTTAAACTAGTCCCCGGCAACGGAGCCAAAAACTTGATAGTTATTTATTTAAACAGAAAATTCCAGTGTAGCGATTATACCGCAAGTGCAAGGTGTCAAGTTTTAGTATAATAGATTTTAAGAAAAGGTTGTCGAACTCACAGAGACTAGAAAATAAGTACTAAACTCAAGTATTTTAACTATATTTAGCCTACGATAATTAGTGATAAAAATTATACTAAATTAACTGATGACGTAATATCTAACCCAACAAGTAATAAAGAGTGTAGAGAATCAGTAGAGACAATTATCAAGACTTTGGTTCACCCATGTAATCCCTCATATTCGCCTATTAGTTAAGATTTATATTCATACGTTTTTAAGGTGACGAGTTTCCCTAATGCATTTGTTATACTATGGTCAAGCTATAACAAGTCTATTATTAATGTTGCAATAAGCTACTTTCGTAACCTTATTGAACAATCAATATCGCATCGAGATTTGTGAAAACTACTAGCCTTCGATTTTGGTAAATCTATTGATATCACATATGTGCTAGATTTTACTTGGTCCGTATCAATCTAAAACCCACGGTATGAATTGCTATATCGTATGGTCAAGTAAATCGTAATATATAATATCATTCAAAGGTTGGCCAAACCCTCAAAAGCATGAAGAATAATAAATTATACACAAAGAATTATAAGGATTTAATCAAATAAATAATCATCAAATCATAGGTTCAAAACAAAGGGTTGCCTAGCCTCGATAAATTAACTTATCATATTTAAATCAAAACAAAGCAAAACTAATACTAAAATACAAGAATAAACTCTCGGCGTTGACTCCGTTTGTAGATCCTAGCTTTCTCTCTTGTTTGCTTCTCGATCGTGTTCTTCAATCTCCTCGTTGGCTTGTTCCAAGTTGGTGAATTATGGTGGTTGATTGAAAAATTCGACCAAGTATTGTATTTATAGAGGAGGGGAAGGAAAATAAAGTGTCCTTGTATAATTCTTAAAATAGTCATTGTTTAACTCTTAAAAGAGTCATTGCTTCACCATATAAGCTCCTTTGAGTATTTTTTCATCGTTATTTAGCTCATTTTCCTCATTTTCTCGTACTTTAACCATGATCCATGAAATATGCAACATTGATACCAAAAAGCGTACATCATTCAAAAATCATAGTGAAATATAGTGAGAAAACATAAGAAAAGAAGTGCAACAATGGCACTTATCAGGTTTCATCTGTTATTGTTCAAAGAGAGATCAAATGTGGTAATAACATATTCCACAGGGGAGATGTGTGTAATATTTCCTGATTTTTTATTTAATTTATTTGAAATAACATATGAAAAAATATTGTTCAATAATAATTGTGAATATACACATACAATTTCCATTTTTGTATTTTCCTAGAACTATTGTATCTTGATTTTTTTTAAAAAAAATCTAATCAAATTATTTAAATGAATCATTATTCAACTCAAGATGCTAACATGTCTATAGAAAATGCATTAAAATTAAGTAACATTTTATAAGTTAAATAATATATTTTTTTCACATAAGTTTTACATATTAAATATAATAATATTACACATAAACTATTATGCTTAAGAAAACGACCTTAATATCTAGTAATAGCATATTATCAGGGGCGGAACTATGTGTGGGCAAGAAGGGGCAAGAGTTTTGGCCTCCATTTATGTTTATATTTTTTTTGCCCCCTTCGAAAATCATGTGTCCGCCCTTCTTATCTTCTCAAAATCAAAACCACTTAGGAAAGTAAAAGGAAAAAATATTAAAACCTCTTAGGTCAATTTCCAATGGCGTGATGTCCAGAACTAATTATATTTAATAAGTTGTTTTAATTGAGGTAAATGATGAGTTAATTACTGAATGATTTTATCGTAATAACATTTTGACTCAGTTTTGAGATAAATTGAATGAGATTGAATATTATGATTGAGTCATAATTATTGAATTGATAAATGATTGAGATGGATTATGTGACTTGTCAAAGTAATTATGAGTTGAATTTACGAGGTAATTATAGTTTAGCAATAATTGTTGGAATTATGGATAAATAATTATTTTGGTAAAATTTGTAATGTGGATTAAATTTGAGGGACTAAATCAAAAAAAATGATAATAATATAATCAACTTTCTCTTCACACTTTACACCAAAAACACCTACAAGTCCCTACAACTCCCTGTCTTCCCCACTTCAATTTTCTTTCATTTTGATGAATAATCAAAACTTGGATTCTAGTAGATCCTTGATATTGTGATCAAGTGAGCTTGGTTAAGCTAATTCACACATTAGTCTTGGTTTTTAATTGTTTATTGAGTTGGAAATGGTGAATATTGAATTGATTTTGGTATGGATTGGGGGTTAGTTTTTATGTTGTTAAAATGAAACTTTATAGTGTTTAATGTGTATTGTTATTGAGTTGTTGAAGGAAAAGGAGGTGCTGTGGGTGTTGGATTGTGCATAAAAATCACGATTTTTGGCTGACACAGGGCCTCCCGATCAATCGCGAGGCGAGGCAAGATCGATCGGGCGAAAATGTTGACGATGAACAGTGCCCGCGATCGATCGCAAGTAAGGGGCCGATCAATCAATGAAGGCCGAAACTTGGCATCAATTCTTGATATATCGCGATCGATCGCGAGATTGCTAGCAATGGAAAGCGAGTCGAGAAATTTTGGAAAATTTTGTGAAGTTGTGAAATTTTGAAATATGGTAGATTTTTATGATGATTATGATAAGGAAATCTTGCACAATGAATTAAGGTGCTAAATGAAGAACATTAGAAATGAATATAATACTTGATCGAGTTAATTGATAACTCAAAATGAATAAATGATAAAATGGAATGGTTTGAGTAGTATATGAAGTATGATAAATCGAGACTGATTATGATAGGAGGCATGTCACCTCTATATGGTAAAATGATGTTATTGTAAGAGTTATTGATGTGAATTAATATTGAATTGATATTCAATATAGATACTTTACAAGCCTCTGAGATGTCGGGAGTGTCTTAATCTTGTTGTTGACTTTAAGGTATGTAGTGATGTACGAGCAGATATACTATGAAGTAGTTACAGATTCACATATTCATGTATTGTTGAATGTAATGATTGAATATAAGAAATGAATATATGATATATGTGGTATGGTGGATACATAAAGGGTCGTAATCTGAATAGATGAGTAAAGAAATGAATATGTGAATTGAGTATGAATTATGTGGTATGGTGGATACGTAATTGTACGTGATCCGAATATACGAGTAAATAAATGAATATGTGTAACTATGTGGTATGGTGGATACGTAATTGTACGTGATCCGAGTATACGAGTTGAGTATTGATACCTTTGGCATGATCAATGCGAGAGATTGTTGAGAATGAGATAGACTGACAGGCTAATAGAATTTGGAAGTATTGAATTTATCGTGTTGAAGAGTATCATGTTTTTGACTGAAATTGATGTTATGAACTGTGTGAGATTGAAACAAGAACAGTTCGTGAATGCTATACGGATTTGAAATTGTACAGGGAGTACATTGTTATGTAATTTCAATAATCTTAAATTGTTGCATTATAGTTTTTATGCATTGTTATGAGCATGATTATTGTGATAGAGTATGCTCACCATGTTTGGAGGTTGTTTCTGTTGAAACATGTAAAATATGTAAGACATTGACCTTGGAAATGAATTCGAGCCATTGTGTAGGGGGGTTCAGCAATTGCCTCTACTTTGTGATCGGTCGAACGCGTGGCACTTGTGCTAGTGTATGATTGAAAAGATTGAAGTTGCGCAATTACCCTTAACTATAGTTATTGGTAAATCAGTAAGCATTCGATCCAAAAACTGGTATCAGAGTCAATGTCGCGTGTTCGATTCCCATGAGTTGCAGAGAGTGCAATTATTGAGGGAGATATTGTTTGGGTTCAACAATTGCCTCTGCTTTGTGATCGGTCTAACACGTAGCTCTTGTGCCAGTGTATGGTTGAAAAGATTGAAGTTGCGTCATTACCTTTACTATAATTATTGGTAAAGTGCTAAGCGCTCGATCCAATACATTGAATGAGAATGCTATCAGGAGTGGGGTACAAGCATTAATATCGGTAATGTGATTTGTACAAATAAATACATTTATTAATGATTGTCTGTTAGCATAGTGATATGTGTATATGGTTTGTATAAATATCTTGAGATTTCTCTTTTCATTTGGACTTTGCGTGTAATTTATTTTAGAGCAAAATTACATAATAAATATAGAATATGTGTCGTACATTATTAAGTGTATGCATATGTAAATTGTGTTCGTGTTGGGAATTGGGTTTTGCGGGGAGATTCTGTCGAATTCTTTTATAGAAATCATACCGTAATTACGGAGTATGTAATGAGAATTCTCTAATGTGAAAAATATATACACTAATAAATTTACTAATGATTATGAGATTAGAAGTTGTGGTCAAACAAATGGGAGACCACCCAATACCAAATATAGTACCCAGTTTATGCCCCAATTGGATATCATCCCTTGCTTAATAGGGTTGCCTCATTTATTATTATCTATGATTATTTAAAGTTAATTTTAATTTAAAATATAAAATATATAATCTATTTACAATTATTTTAGGGCGTCTTATTTTATTTTGTTTTAGTTATATAAGTAACTGTAATATAATTTTAATTTTTACATAATATATGTCAAATAATCTGCCGTAATGCTATGAAATGCATTCATCAATTAATTATTTTATGAAATAAGTAAGCAATTCAAATATTGGTAACTGGGTTACTTAATTTAAAGTCTATTTTTTTTAATTTTTGTTATCAATTACAATTATTCATGTATACTTTCAAAATTGCTAACAATACTTGATTGCCATAAAGTAAGTTAATTATCTAAATAAATGATTGTAATTATTCAAATTTACATAAACATAAAATAATATGTAATATATCAATACTTTGATAAATATTTAACCTATATTTGATTAAATCAAATAATTTTCAGAAATAAAGTAATAAGAAATAATTTACATTTCAAGGGTTTAGATGACCTTAAGAACAATGCTTTTACAAGCGTAATCAAATAAACCACTATAAGGGTGTGGGGGGAGGGGGGATGAGCCCGCTCCCCCAAAATAAATTTTTTTTTTGATAAAAAAATTTTTTTTGCAATTATTTTTAAATTTTTTTTTTGCACTCCCAAAATTTTTTTAACCCTTAAATATTATCAAAAAAATTCGCTCCCCCAATAATATTTTTTTTGGGTCCACCCATTACCGCTATATTAGAGGTTTCATCGTTTCAAATTGGGATCTTATTTGTCTTGCTAAATTGTTAAACTTAAATGACACTTTTAAGTCAACGATTATCGCACAGAAAAGTTAAAATTTCTCGAAAGTGGCATGAAATAGGAAGCATGATCAAAGGCGTGTTGGTGTCATAGAACACCATTCCTCTTTGAATATTTTTACTCAATTAGTATCCTAAAAAGGTTTAATGTATCTCAAATCATGCGTATCGTGCATCATATTTATACTATATGATGCATAAACTCGACTGCTCGAGTACGAGTTCTAGTTGTTATATCTCCAACCTCTTATCAAAAAAATAAAAAATAAAAAATACTGAGTCCTTTGATATGATCATTTTTCAAATGACGATACTATATCTATCCCTCTAAATAAATTTTCAAATTGTCGTACTATCCATATCACACAAAAGAAAGTATACATATTTATAAAAATAAATAAAAAGGCAAACATAAGGGTTTTTTAATAAAATAACCCCAAATAAATAATCAATTCTCAAAATAAACCAAAATAAAAATTATTTCATAAATGATCTTACCCGCCAACTGTGTTGGCGGGACCAACTTTGAAAGTTGGTCACGCCAACTCGGTTGGCGTGTCCAACAGGCCAACTTTCAAAAAGTTGGCCACGCCAACTTTTCTTTATTATTTTTTTTTTTGTTTTTTTTTCTTTCTTTTTTTTAAAATAAAAAATAAATTTAAAATAAAATAAAATAAAATAAAAATATATACAAGTCAAATATCTGTATGAATTTATTTTACGCACAATTCATAAATCAACTCAATATGATTAGTTTAAATTGACTGACATATTATTTTATATATTTTTTCTCTTTAAAATAAGCTATGTTGCACGGACCCAGTTAAAATGGTGCTGCTGGTTGTAGATTTCCTAATTCTTGGTTGTATTGAATAAAAATATAAACATTTCAAACAAAAATATAAAAATATAAAAGTTGGCTGGTCGGCCGTGCCGGAAAATGCTTTTATGGTGATTTATATTTTTATTCAATTCAAGAATTAGGAAATCTCAAACCTGCAGCACCATTTTAACTGGGTCAGTGTCTTGAAATAGGCGTCATCCCCTGCACCGAAAATGCTTACTTTTATGGTGATTTATATTTTTATTCAATTCAAGAATTAAGAAATCTCCAACCATCAGCACCATTTTAACTGGGTCAGTGTCTTCAAACATGTGACATGTGACATCCCCTGTAGCCGAAAATGCTTTTGATATATCTGATTTGCATTCAACTTATACATTAATTCAAAATAAACTTATATTCTATGTTGCACCGACACCGATACGTATCGGATACGCCACATGGCGTATCTGGGGATGAAAAATAAGTTTTTATTTCGGATACGTTTCGGATACGGTCAAGATACGCCGCTGAACGTATCCGACACGGGTTAGATACGGGAACTTTCGAATTTTTTTTTAAAAAAATAGGTTTGAAGATTTCCTAATTCATGAATTGAATAAAAATTTAAATCACCATAAAAGCATTTTCCGGCACGGCCGACCAGCCAACTTTTATATTTTATATTTTTGTTTGAAATGTTTATATTTTTATTCAATACAACCAAGAATTAGGAAATCTACAACCAGCAGCACCATTTTAACTGGATTCGTGCAACATAGCTTATTTTAAAGAGAAAAAACATATAAAATAATATATCAGTCAATTTAAATTAATCATATTAAGTTGATTTATGAATTGTGCGTAAAACAAATTCATACAAATATTTGACTTGTATATATTTTTATTTTATTTTATTTTAAATTTATTTTTTATTTTAAAAAAAGGAAAGAAAAAAAAACCAAAAAACAAAAAAAATAAATAAAGAGAAAGTTGGCGTGTCCTCTTGGACGCGGGACCAATTGAAAGTTGGTCCCGCCAACTCAGTTGGCGGGTAAGGTCATTTATGAAATAATTTTTATTTTAGGTTATTTTGAGAATTGATTATTTATTTGGGGTTATTTTGTTAAAAAACCCCAAACATAATCTATGTAAATTATAAATGTTTCTCATATAGATGCATCATTTTTTTTTTTAAAGCATACATTATTCAAATAATAATTACAAATTAAAAAAATAACTATAATAATTTTAATATATTTTTTCATAGTTTTATATAAAAATTAACTTAATTCAAAATGTAATTATCCATAAAAAACAATACAGCGTAAGCATGCAATATTAACACTAGGTATAATAAAGTTCGCAATAACTAATGAGAGAGTTATCAAATAAACAGTTTTGATTGAATTCCATTCAAATATTTTCAACCATTTTCAACTTTTTATTTTTATTCGATAATTTTGAATATAAATCGAATACTACTGAAATCAGCTTGAAATTCAAAGGAAAAAGAATCTAAAAACTATATTATATCATCTTTTTTTGTCTAAATTTTCAATTTTGGCACCCTCTGCATTTAGAAAACCTTTAGGTTGTGTTTGGATGGATGAATTTCATTTGAATTGAGAGATTTGGTTTGAAAATGGATTTGAAATAATATATATCTTAGTTGTATTTCAAATACATCACAATTACCATTATATTTACATAAATTAGTAAATAGATGGATTTGAAATACGTCCAATATAAATTTATCCAAACAATTAAATTAATTCGAAATAAAGAATTTGAAATTAATTGCTTCAAATCCCTCGACCCAAATACATCCCTGATGGCAATCTATTCTTATCTGTTTTAATTTTTGTTTTTCCACCTAGACTTTGGTCAGCATGTAATAATCACTATTTCCTTTATGCATTGAGTAGATAAAGATAAAGCTTATGCCCCTTTTATTTTTATGGACCTTTTTTTCAAAGTGGCAAGCAAATGCTTTTTCTTTAGTGACTTGTATGATCGCAACGAGTCCAGATATTCTATTTTTAAATTCTACACAAGCCTTTTTGCGATGCAATAGCTATCTTCACATTGGATATGTAATTATAGCTAGTGTTGTTATAGTGTCGTTGATGTGTAGGATCAAACACTCGTCGCTTTATCAAAAGCTATAGGTGGTGGTAACGGTGCAACTCAAATCTTTTAAGCCGTACAGCAGCACAAACACTATGTTTCGATCGATCAACTCACGAGAATCGAACATATGCCCTTAGATATGATACAAATTATAGGAGAAAGCTCTTGCCGTTTTACCAAAAGCTATAATTGTAGGATCAAGTGCTTGGCGCTTTTCCAAAAGCAATAGCTGATGGTAAATGTGCAACTCAAATCTTTTAAACCATACATCAGCACAAGCACTACATTTCGATCGATCACACATTTAATGACAATTGTTCTACCCCAACAATCTCCCTCCCAATAATTGCACTCCTTGCAACTCATAGGAATCGAACACATGATGTTGACTTTGATACAAATTGTAGGATCAAGTGCTTACCATTTACGAAAAAGTACAGTTTTTGGTAAATCAATTGTTGTATCCCAACATGATGGTTGCATCAAAGAGACCGCAATGACAGTACCATGGCTGTTCTCGTGTATATTTTGATAGTCGAAGCAAATTAGTGTATATTTTAGGAAATAAACCTCAAGTAATTTTGAAAATGTGATTACACACATGCATTGGTATAACTCTACAATGATTTTGCTCATGAACTATTGCTTCACAAAGTCCTAATTTCCTACTTTATTACATCTTTAAAATTGGACAAACCATTTTTTACTTCAATGATTGATGAGAAGGTGGTCTCTTTTGGGATGCTTTATCTTTTGTTTAGTGGTTTGTCTTTCTATAATACAAAATAAACATTAGAAAACATGTGGCAGCACCATAGTGCATGCTTATGAATTCTCTCTTGTTGATTCTATATTTAAATGTTGCTTTTTAAAGAAGATTTGACTATCAACGACATATTTCATATTTTCTTTATGTTTGTTAATTAAGAAAAAATCCCTTCATCTCAGTTGTCTAAATTTGAATAACCCCGAGAAATTCTTGTATAGACCGGGTGTATTGTACACCAACACACATACAAACATATATATATATATATATATATATATATATATATATATATATATATATATGTTTATGTGTTTTGATTTATGGCAGGACCCCACCAATATAAGAATTTTCACACCCCAAACCCAACATAACCCAACCCAAAGGCCTTCTGATATACAATTATTTAGATGGGCTTTTTTGATATCTTTTGGACCTCACAAGAAAACTCAATGGGCATAGATTTTGGTATCTTCTGTATTCATCATAAATCAATTATTGTGCCCAATTTGACAGCAAGATGAGTGAGCCCTAGGTTCCAATTATGGACCATGTGAAAGTCGCCACAAATAAACCCAACTGGTTAATAAGATGCTACCCCGAGGGTTGATCCAGTGCGCTATATTACTTTGGTTCTGCACCATTTCATATGGACAAAACATTGTAGACCATTTGATCTAGTCTGATGTTAACCCACGGGCTAGCACGAACTCAACCTAACCAAGGATCCTGTGGTTTGACTTTCAAAAGCAATAGCCAAAGATTTTGAAGGGTCAATTGCACGAATGGGTCTACCAAAGAGGAAGAAACCCCAAATTAATTATGTCTATTTTAATTGAGTGTATTTCACCCCTATAAATTTCGATTTGTTCCCCCCAATGATTATTCTTCTCTTAGTAGATACAAGCATATTTAGCCACAATGGTTTAAAGTTGATGACTCTCAAACTTAAGTACCTATGAGAAACCAATGCTTCAACTTCACCAAGATTCAAAGATTAGCATGACGAGAGTTGTTAAAGTATAAGCTTAAGGACTAAGTTAATGTCAGGAGACAACAAACCAAATACAGGAAATGAGACATGACATATAAATAAGTAAGCAGTCAACAACTCGACATGTCAAGCAAACATGGGCAATAATTGAGGGAAATTCTATCATATACCGGGAGTAAGATATAACTATTGGATGATGTAGATCATACGTATGGTCCACCACATCTAATGACTCAAACTATAAAGAGACTGTTACTTTCCATGTATGATAGGATTTTTCAAATTTCTTTGGTAATTAATTTGAATTATAAGCCTGAAGAATTTATTGAATTATAAATGCTCATTTCGATCCTAAAATGAAAGTATTATTTTAAAACTTTATTTCACAATGAATTAATAATAATGGATATTACTTTACAAAGATCCTTTCTAACATAAAATAATTATTCATAGTATAGAATCTAACAAAGAGGAAAATAAACACATAAGAGGTCAAATTTTATAGCAAAAGTCAACATTAAATATTGATGTCATATGACATATCGATTTCCTATGATAAAATCCTCCGCAAATACCGAAAAGAAATATCCCGAGGACATAACTCCGAACACAAGGTACCCGAACACTATTAAACCCTACTCGGCATATTGGTCAAAAAAGTAGCGGAAGACCTGGATATAACCAACAATCAACCGGCGTAAATAAACGTGCAGTAATGGGACGCGGATTTCTCGGACATGCTTTGCCTCAATAACGCCAGGATCAAAGGTGATCGTGTTTCGGATTTCCAGCGAACTAACCACCAGGATCAACTCTATAAATACACACTGATGGTCTTATTGTAAAAGCTTGAACTTTTAAGGTAAGAAAAGACTCTGAAAGAGAGCATTTTAAGTCTGTTCGGTCATTTCCCGTATTCATTTCTGATATTCTTGTTTAGGAATTTGTTATTCTTGTTTCTTGTCAGAGTCCTGTAACAAATCCATTTTTATAATAAAGAATTGTTAATGGATAAAGATTTTTTAAAAAAAAAGTTGTTTCAATTCATTTTGTACTTATAATTTCTATTATATCTAATAGTTAACGCTGTCCAAATATGACTAGAGACATTAGACATCACCTTGTCGGAACCAAGCCGACGAGCCATGAAATGATCATCCGGGGAAATTCCAGTTTTATGTAATATGTCCTCTTACCGGAGATATTAACTTATTATCAATCATTTTCGTTGAACAGATCATTTCAACGTTTGTGAAATGTGTCAAATTTTGAATATATATAACATATTTGCTCAGAGGAGGCATTTCAAGAAATTATGTGATTCAGACATAACTCTTTAGTCCATGGACAAAATTTAACTAATTTTCTAACGCATACTCTACGTTAAATCCGAACTGCGATTTGGGAGGTTGCAGTTTGATCTTGTTGACTCGATTTGTTATTTTTATTTAAGATTTCTCTCCACATTTCATCATTATCGTCATACATTGCTCAAAAAACTTTGACCTTTCGAGTGCTCACTTTCGATTACTTGATAATCATACTGCTGCATGGGGTTTACCAAGCTGCAGACTGCTCACTTCTCGATTATTCCCTTCCATCTACTCAAATAGTTAGTGTTTTCTGATTATTATTTTCCCAACTGGTTACACCTCAAGCCACTCATCCTCTCTAGTTGATTGGTTTTGGTTAATTTGTTGCTGTCAATTGAATTCGTTTAATACAATTATTACAGTACTTGGTGTTATATTGCTAAAGAAAGACTGTTATCATATGCATTTTGCATTAATTTATACAATATTTTCTGAAAATACACACGCAAATTTTAAATGTATTAATCAAATCGTGTATTTAGTACCCCACTAGGTACTACTGTTCAACGCAAGACTCACACAAGAGGCGTGCTCTTTGCATTGCAGAGTAAGGCAGACATGCTCCAAAGACTGCACTGTACGTTCACACTTCACACCTCTTTCATCGCCAAATTTTGGTCATCGGTCGTCACAGTCAATGTTGGACACCCAATTTAGTCGAAAAATGTTTGTATGGATTCGATGCTGTCTTTATCTATGGATCAACTCAATATGATTGGTCTAAAATGGTTGATATGTTAGTTTTTTGTATTTTTTATTTTAAAAAAATTTATTATGTTTTAATATTGAATTGATATATAAGTGATGTCCAAAAATAAAGTGTATACAAGTATTTCCGAATTTAGTCGGTCTTATCGGGACTACTGAACAGTTTCATATATTTTATGGGTAAATTCATTCTTATGCGTATGGGGTTGATGTATTTTCATTGGTTGGGAATATGGACATCAGACCAATATTTCCAATGCATTTTTTGGGTTGACCCAGCGACGATGAAACCCTACTTTTGTCACCAATTTTCTCCAATTTCACAATAATATCTTGATTTTATTAACGTACGTAAAATATTATGTTGTCGGCAATTCTAGCAAATACAAGGACAAATTATCAAGTCCCATTTCTCTGTGACGTTTTTTTTTTTGGGATTTAGTGTGTCATCGGATGTTTAATTCGGCATCTCTCACTCAACAGTCTCAATACACAAGCATGATAGATTCAAATATATATTAGTAATAATAAAGATGTTACGATATTGACAGAGTATTGTTACGATATCGACAGAGTATGTAAATTGTTTTGATAATAATAATAATAATAATTGTTCTGACGATATTTTTAAAATAAAGCTTTAGCCTCCAATATTAAATGTTTGCTGGTGAAACTAAATATTTAATTTTGAAAATTAACTCTCCATTTTCGGTATACATTTCTCATTCGTCTCAAAATTCGTAGAAGACTTGTCATCCTCTATCACTGAATCTCGATTCTTTGGTTTCATACTTCCATTGGATTGGATGACTAAACTCTGCAATATATCTCAGGGTGTTCATGGGTCTGACCGGATCGGTTTCGAACCGGATCCGACCGGTCCCGGGCTCGATATTGGTGGAACCGGCCCAATCCGGTTCCGGTTCCATGGCATATGCCATGGAACAGATCCGGTTCGGAACCCCGGATCCGAATTATCGGATTGGTCCGGGGTAAACCGGTTCCAACCGGAACCGGTTCGGCGATCGATCGCCAAATGTTTCTGTTTTTTTTTTAAACCACGGGTCTTGACGATCGATCGCCAAGCCAAATTTTTAAATTTTTTTTTAACCCAAATCGTAAAGGAAAAATACATCATTTATTGAATATGGAAAACAACATAAAAGATACATCATTTGAAATTTATAATAAAAATACATTATTCATCATAATTTATAAGTATAGTCTTGGCCCATTCTTCTTCTTCTTCGGAACTTTCATTGCCGAACTCGTCGATTCCTCCTTCTCTCTTATTTCTTCTCTCAGCATCGAACCAATCTCTTAGCAGCGTAAGCATGCACAATGATTCTGCTTGTAGAGAAACTCTAAAGTCTCCAATGAGCCGAGCACAAGTTGAAAATGTCGACTCTGACGCGACACTGGATGTTTGGACTGCAAATACATCTCTAGCCATTTTGGCTAAGACTGGATATTGTCTTGCGTTTGCTTTCCACCACTCTAGTACGTCAAAATTTTCATCTGTAATGAACATTTGACTCAGGAAGAACTGCAACTCATTTGAAGTGGTAGATGACACTCCGCTTCCTCTCTGCTTCTTTCTTACAAGGCTCCGCAACAGATTAATCCCTCCGCTTCGTGACTGACTAGCATATTGTTCTTCTTCTCCTACTACACGTGCGAATGAGCTCTGTCCCTGTTCACTATGGTACAATCCAAACATATTTTGGAGAGAATGCATGATTGACGTCTTTTTTGATCGTCAACATCCTTAACGTACTATAATATTCAAAGAAAGTATCGAAAGATCCTACACCCTGACTTGGGTCTAACAATGTAGATATACAGTGCACGTGTGGAATTTGTTCCCAATATTTTTTAAACTTCTCCTTTATACGATAAACGAACGACGTCAACTCAATATCATCTCTAAATTCAATAAATTTACAAAACATGTTAAATACAAGTGGAAGAAAATAATGAGAAGTAGGATTAGAAACATCGGAGAAACGATCTGTTGCATCTTTAAAGGTTGATAACGAAGCAGTTAAATTATTAACAAAAAACCAATCATTATCAGACAATAAATAACTTTCATCACTTTCAGGCATTTGATAAGAGTTATAAAAAGAAGTTAAGGCATCTTGATAAGGCTACAATGTCGTTGGCCACATAAATTTTATTTTATTTTTTATATTATTTTTCACCGGTTCCGGTTCTGGTTCGGAACCGGAACCGACCAATTCGGTTTCAGACCGGTTTCGGTTGGTCCAGCCCAATAAACACCCTGAAATATATCACAGTTATTCCAGAATTTATTCACACGCATCATGTGTGCTTAATCATTAATAATTTATTAAAATATCATTTATGTAGAATAGATACTTTGACAAATCAGGCCACACTACAAATTAATCAGCCGCTCTCAAGTAACTAACACTTAATACTATAGTTTGTTGTTTTCAAAATGCACTACAGCTCAAGTGTAAAGCGTATAAGATATCCGTTTTAGATCCTTGATTCTAATGAGGCTCCGATTTCTATGTTTATTGGTGCATGCTAGACTTGAATTATTTTCAAAATATTATAATATATTTGGTTTTTTATTTGATCTTGATATATTAAATTCTATTATTGATTATAATTTGGAAAAAAATAATATTGTGCATTCTAATATTGATTATTTATCTTTATTTTTGAGGGTTAAAATTTTTATAAAAAGTTGTACATTTAAAAAATTAAAGAACCAATTGAAATATTAAATTTAATAAAAATACTTGTTTGTTTTCCCAATTATTTTATAGCATATAGAATATTACTTACTAGGACAGTTATAGTTATATAAAATAAAGAAGTTTTTCAATACTAAAAATTATATAAAAAAATTATTTTCGAATAACTAAGTATCATGATCGATTAAATGGATTAACAGTTCTAGCAATCGAAAATGACTTATTGGCTAAAACACAAAAGTTCAATAAGTAATTTTGCATAAAAAAGGAAAAAAAAAAACAAATTTTTAGTTTAATACACTTTATTTTTTTATTTTTCAATAAAAAATGTCATTTTATAACTTATCTAAGGTCTCAAAAAAGCCGCATCTGCGGACGAGACATAAAATCGATATCCTTACTGATTACATGTTTGGATTTTGCCATATCAAATGACTTAGTCCTAGCGAATACCTGGTTCAAGAAGAGGTCCTCTCATCTAGTTACTTTTAGAAGTGTGTCTAGTTCAACTCAAATAGATTATTTTTGGCTAGGAAGATAGATAGAGTTAAATGCTTAGACTGTAAGGTAATTTCATGCGAGAGTGTAGTCACCCAACACTGACTCTTAGTTCTAGATGTTAGGATTAAGAATATGGCTACTAGAATTAAGCATAAGTTAGAACCTAGAATTAAGTGGTGGTGGTTAAAAGAATGTAACTTTGGAGCTTTTGTAGAGAAGGTAACCGAGGAAGTTAATTGGACGCCAAGAGATGATCCTGATACCACCTGGAACAAAATGGCTCGTGGCATTAAGATGATAGCTAAGAGCTCATTGGTGAGTCAAGAGGATATGCTCCACTAGGTAAGGACACATCATTGTGGAATGAAGATGTAAAGAAGGCTATCCGAATCAATAGGGATGCTTACAGAGAGCTGAAGAAGAACAACAATGGGGCAACCTTCGAAATGTATAAGCTTGCCAAAACAGAAGCGAAGACATCGATTCGAGATGCTAGAGATAAAGTCTACAAAGAAGTGTACTATAAATTGGATACCAAGGAGACAGAAAAAGATATCCACAGGATTGCCCGAGCGAGGGAGATGAAGATAATATACTTATGTGCAGTGAAATGCATAAAAGATGAGAATCATAAATTCTTGGTTATAGATGAAGACATCAAAACAAGATGGAAGAATTATTTTAACTGTTTGTTCAACGGTGACTTTAGCCGAGATTTAGGTGATCTTAACATCCATCAACATGATGTAAACCGTGAGTTTACTCGCAGAATTTGAGGTTAAAGAATTTTTGAACAAAATGAAAGTACGAAGAGGAGTTGGTCCTCATGGAATCCCTAACGAAGTATGGAGATGTTTAGGACCGACGGGGATAACGTGGCTAACGTATCTATTTAACAAGATTTGGAGGAGTAACAAAATTCCAAATTAATGAAGAAAGAGTACTCTCATTCCTATCTGTTGAGCCTTAAACGCATGGTTGCGTTTAATGCGTTAAATTATCCCCGGTCAATCTTTGAGTTTTGATGATCAACAAAACTTGTGTTTGTTATACTAATGCATCTACTTAGTGTGCAGATTAAGTGATGAAAAGTGGTTTGGAATGAAGAAAATCGAGTGTGCATATTCTGGCCTAGATCGCCCCAGGCGATGGTGATCATCGCCTCAGGCGATGGGTGCCAGGCAAGGCATCGCCACGCACATCGACAAAGGCGATGGCTAGGCGAGCATGCGACGAAGATCGCTCCAGGCGATGATGACCATCGCCTGAGGTGATGGCAACCAGGAGCGAGATCGCCCCGTACATCGACAGAGGCGACGCCGAGGCAATGCGCGGGCAAGCGCGCAGGGGAGATCGTTTGAGGCGATGGGCTGAACGCCCGAGGCGATGGCTGGAACGCCTGAGGCGATGTGGAGTTCGTTTGAGGTGATGAAGTTTTTGGACATGCTGAAGCTACGTCCTTGATTTTTGATGTTGATCGCCTGAGGCGATCCGTGTAATTTGACGACTGTTGGGGCGCGGCGATGGTGATCCCCCGAGGCGATGTCCGAGGCGATCGAGGAGTGATTCAGTCTTTTGTGTAGCAACGGCTAGTAGGAGCCTAGGGGGCCTCCTACACTATAAATATTGATGCTTTGGAGCATTTTGAAGCTAAGGAACAAGCCTACAAACTTCTACAAAGTGTTGATCATTATTATTCTAAATTGCTTTGCAACCTCCATACATTGTTGTTGTATTGGAGTTTGTAATTCTCTTCTTTGTTAGAGTCTTGTTTTCTTCGTGTGAGTACACCGTGAAGGTGTTTTTTGATTTGATCTATTGTAAAGGTCCTCCAACACCAAAGCAAGTTGGAAAATTGTAAAGTCGCCAACAAGTGAAGTTGGTGCATGTGTTATGGCTATCCTTGGAGCCCTTAAGGCCAAGAAGACTCGTGAAGAGTGTTGGTAGCTCGGGAAGAGCTTTGTGTACTCGGGAAGAGCTTTGTAACTCGGGAAGAGTTGTGTTGTGGCTAACTTGGAGCCCTCAAGGCCAAGATCAATTGTTCTAGTGGAACCTCGGTTGGAGGTTATCTAACTGGGAAGCGGAGACGTAGGCGATTCATCGCCGACCTTCTATAACAAATCTTTGTGTCTTTTATTGCTTTATTTTTCATTACGCATTTATTTACTTATTCTTTTTATTTATCGATTGACTAAAAGCTTCCGCAAAGCGCAAAACTATTTTAGTATTGCAAACTCATTTTAAAACGCTAAAGTAGCCAAGGAATCTCATTCACCCCCCTCTTCGATTCCAACAAGTGGTATCAGAGCCATTTGATTTTTGTTTTTAAATCAAAATCTTTTTATGGCTAATCTAGCAAATGAGTTTGCTCAAGGTCAATCGACGAATCGCCATCCGCTCTTCACGGGTGATAATTACGGCTATTGGAAAAATAGAATTTCTCTATACATCCAATCCGTAGATTATGACCTATGGAAGATCATAGTGAAAGGTCCACATGTTCCTTTAAAGAAAATTGGGGGAATAAGTGTTCCCAAAGAAATGGACGATTTCACAAGAGCGGACATGATTTTAATTTCACAAAATGCTAAAGCTATTAATATTTTGCATTGTGCTTTAGATATGAAGGAGTACAACCGGATCTCAATGTGCTCAACCGCAAAGGAAATTTGGGACAAATTGCAAATTTGTCATGAGGGCACTAATCAAGTGAAGGAGACCAAGATTGATCTATTGCAACTCAAGTATGAAACTTTTGAGATGGAGTCCGGAGAAGATGTTGATTCCATGTTTAGGAGGCTCACCCTTATCATAAATGAGCTTGCCCAACTTGGAGAGAAGTACCCTCCAAAGCAAATATGGAGGAGAGCACTAAGAGCCTTACCAAAGGAATGGGATGCCAAGAGGACGGCCATCATCGAGTCCAACAAAGGGGAGAACGCATCTTATGATCTTGATGAGTCCATGGCACATTGGTGACTCATGAGCTAGAAGTTGCCACAAGGAGAGAAGTAAAGGAAGAGGATAGATCCAAGAGAAATGGGATCGCCTTGGTTGGAAGGAAAGACCATTCCGATAATGAAGAAAATGATGATGATGAAGAGATGATGTTGTTCACAAAGAAGTTCAAGAAGCTCTTCAACAAACATAGCAAGTCAAAGACCTCTAATGCTACCAAACAAGAATCCAAACATGAGGTAACTTGCTATAATTGTCAAGAAAAAGGCCATTATGCTAACAAATGCCCTAGGAAGAAGAATGAAGACAAAGGCAAGAAGAAGGCGTTTATAGCCACATGGAGTGATAGTGACTCCGATGAAGAAGAAGCAACTAATCTATGTCTAATGGCTCTTGGAGATGAAGATGAAGAGGATGATAATGAGGTACCATCTTATGATGAATTATTAGATGCTTATAATGAACTCATTGATTGTCTTGGTAGAACCAAGAAGAACAATAAAGTGCTTAAGCTAGACTTGGCTAAGAAGGAAGAAGAAAATATTATTTTGAAAAATCAAGTGCATGATTTAAAGACATCTTTTGCCAAGTTTAATGAGAGTAGTTTAAAGATGAATGAATTGCTTGGCTTGCAACGTTGTAGCTTTGATAAAGCTGGACTAGGCTTCTCAAGCAAATCTAAAACATTTTCAAGCTTGTTTGCTAAAGCCAAGCACAATTCTCCTACTTGCACTTATTGTTGCAAAGATGGCCATATTAAGAATAAATGTAGGTTTGCTAGAATCCAATACCAACCTAATAAGAGGTGGAAATTGATTCCAAAAGTGCCATTGAAAGTTAACCCTCTAGGACCCAAAAATCAAATGGGTACCAAAGACCCCCTATTGTTAATTTGTTTTGTAGGGACAACCATGGATTGGAGGATGAAGGACCAAGCAACTCAAAGGAGGAGTTTATTCTATTCACCACCATAGAAGAGGCGAGAGGCGTTGGACCTATGACAAGAACGAACTCTTGTCATCGAGGGTAAAATTTACTTTTTACATGTCAAAAGAGCAATTCAAAATTTAATTGGCACAAAGTAATAGTGATCAACAAATATTGAAGCTCAATATTCATTAGAGTAAAATGCATAACCCCTTAGCATAATTGTTTAATGCATGATGTATGCTTATCTTTTTATAGTAAGTATCTTGATATGCCTTGCATTCAAATTTGAATATGCTATGTGAAAATGTGCAATTATATGATTTGTTATAATGCATTGATAATTTTATTGTTTATTGGGCATAAATGCATGAACAAATGCACACATTGCAACATTTAGAATTTATTGTCGAGTGCCTTAAACGCATGTGTATTTCACTAATTGATTTGATCTAATAGCTATTAAATGCTTGGTGAGGACCATGTGTAAAGTTGTTAAAATATGGCTATGTGTCAACATATTTGAGCTATGTTTATTTAAATTTTTTGCTTTTTGATTATCACAAAAAGGGGGAGAATTTTGTGATAAACTTGAACCTTAATACATGCATAGTTTAAGGGGGAGAGCTTATGTATACATAGTTTGAGGGGGAGAGTTATTTGTTTGATGCTTTACTTGTTTAACTTGTATGTGTTATGCAATTGTTAAGGGGGAGTCATTTTTACTCACATTACATGCATATTACTTATTCAAGTTTATCAAGTTTTGTGATCATCAAAAAGGGGGAGATTGTTGAGCCTTAAACGCATGGTTGCGTTTAATGCGTTAAATTATCCCCGGTCAATCTTTGAGTTTTGATGATCAACAAAACTTGTGTTTGTTATACTAATGCATCTACTTAGTGTGCAGATTAAGTGATGAAAAGTGGTTTGGAATGAAGAAAATCGAGTGTGCATATTCTGGCCTGGATCGCCCCAGGCGATGGGTGCCAGGCGAGGCATCGCCACGCACATCGACAGAGGCGATGGCTAGGCGAGCATGCGACGAAGATCGCACCAGGCGATGATGACCATCGCCTGAGGTGATGGCAACCAGGAGCGACATCGCCCCGCACATCGACAGAGGCGACGCCGAGGCAATGCGCGGGCAAGCGCGCAGGGGAGATCGTTTGAGGCGATGGGCTGAACGCCCGAGGCGATGGCTGGAACGCCTGAGGCGATGTGGAGTTCGTTTGAGGCGATGAAGTTTTTGGACATGCTGAAGCTACGGCCTTGATTTTTGCTGCCGATCGCCTGAGGCGATCCACCGATCGCCTGAGGCGATCCGTGTAATTTGACGACCGTTGGGGCGCCGCGATGGTGATCGCCCGAGGCGATGTCTGAGGCGATCGAGGAGTGATTTCAGCCTTTTGTGTAGCAACGGCTAGTAGGAGCCTATGGGGCCTCCTACACTATAAATATTGATGCTTTGGAGCATTTTGAAGCTAAGGAACAAGCCTACAAACTTCTACAAAGTGTTGATCATTATTATTCTAAATTGCTTTGCAACCTCCATACATTGTTGTTGTATTGGAGTTTGTAATTCTCTTCTTTGTTAGAGTTTTCTTTTCTTCGTGTGAGTACACCGTGAAGGTGTTTTTTGATTTGATCTATTGTAAAGGTCCTCCAACACCAAAGCAAGTTGGAAAATTGTAAAGTCGCCAACAAGTGAAGTTGGTGCATGTGTTGTGGCTATCCTTGGAGCCCTTAAGGCCAAGAAGACTCGTGAAGAGTGTTAGTAGCTCGGGAAGAGCTTTGTGTACTCGGGAAGAGTAGTGTGCTCGGGAAGAGCTTTGTAACTCGGGAAGAGTTGTGTTGTGGCTAACTTGGAGCCCTCAAGGCCAAGACCAATTGTTCTAGTGGAACCTCGGTTGGAGGTTATCTAACCGGAAAGAGGAGACGTATGCGATTCATCGCCAAACTTCTATAACGAATCTTTGTGTCTTTTATTGCTTTATTTTTCATTACGTATTTATTTACTTATTCTTTTTATTTATCGATTGACTAAAGGCTTCCGCAAAGCGCAAAACTATTTTAGTTTTGCAAACTCATTTTAAAACGCTAAAGTAGCCAAGGAATCTCATTCACCCCCCCCCCCCCCCCCCCCCCCCCCCCCCCCGATTCCAACACTATCTATAAGAACAAGGGTGACATTCAAAGTTGCACCAACTATCGTGGTATAAAACTCATATGTCACACAATGAAGCTTTGGGAGATGATAATTGAATGTCGTTTAAGGAAGGAGGTTAAGATATCAGAGAACCAGTTTGGGTTCATGCCAGGATGGTCAACTAATGAAGTTATCCATTTACTTCGTCAACTTGTCGAGCGCTATCGTGAGAGGAGTAAAGATCTGTATATATGATCTTTATAGACTTGGAGAATGCCTACAATAAAGTACCAAGGGAGATATTATGGTGGGCTTTGATGAAGAAAAAAGTTCACATCAAGTATGTCAATATAATCAAGGGCATGTACGACGAAGTAGCATCCAACGTGAGAATGTGTAGTGGGGTGATAAATGAGTTCTCGATCACTATTGGATTGAATGAAGGATCTACGTTGAGCCTTTTCTTGTTCGCCCTAGTGATGTATGAGATAACAAAAGACATACAGACTGAATTACCTTGGAACATACTTTTTTCTGACGATGTTGTGTTAATCGACGAGACAATGGCAAGGGTAAATGCCAAATTGTAGTTATGGAGAGAGACGTTGGAATCAAAGGGTTTTAGACTAAGTAGGTCTAAAACGGAATATCTGGAGTGCATATTTAGTGGTCGTTCTTTTTGGGATTTCGGTGTTGTAGCACTCAGTGGTCAAGAGGTATCGATGAGCAGCAAGTTTCGATACATAGGTTCAGTTATCCAAAAGAATGGAGAAATTGACAGTGACGTTAATCATGGGATCCAGGCTGGCTGGTTGAAATGGAGAAACGCCACCGGAGTTTTATGCGATCGTAATATCCCACTGAAATTGAAGGAAAAGTTTTATAGAACCGCCCATAGACCTGCAATGTTGTATGTGTTCGAATGCTGGGCACCCAAGATGACTCACATCCAAAAGATGAGTGTGACAGAGATGCGTATGCTTCGTTGGCTGGGTGGTAAGACCAGAAGAGATAAAATAAGGAATGAAGATATTCGAGCTGAAGTAGATGTAGCTTGTATAGAAGAGAAGATGCAAGAAAGCCGCTTACGTTGGTTTGGTCATGTTCGACGTAGCCACAGTGCACCTGTGCGTCGAGTGGAGTCCATGAATTTCGGTTAGTTCACGAGAATGAAAGGACGAACAAAGAAGACATGGCTCGAAGTTATATGTAAAGACTTGGAGGGCTAGGGGATTACAATAGATATGTTGACCGATAGAAGCGTTAGGAGAGACTGACGCATGTGTCCGAGCTGGCTTTATTCTCTCCATTGTTCATGTAGCCTACACCGATTTATAGAGATTAAAGAATTAGTTGTTGATATATATATGTATGCTATATTTTCAAATAAAATTATAAGAAAATATTTCAGAGAGTTTGAAATGATTCACATTATTTATAATTCACGAGAAACTAAACTTATTTATATTTAATATACCAGATAACTATCATTCTAATTATATAGAGTTATTGATAAGGCACACAAAAAATATTTTTTTATAATTATTTTAATAACAATAAATTATATATATTATGTTTTTTTGAAAACAAATTTGGTTTATAATTTTTTAAAAGGCTTCATACTTTCATGGTGGTTCGATTCTCTTATCAATGGTTCAGATCGGAAAAAATCGGATCAAAACAATATTGAAACCAGATCAAACCAACTTATGATTTATAACTTTTATTTTCTATAAAAAAAAAATTTATGGCTATGTTATTATTCAAAGAAATGTTAGAATTTTTCTATTAAGGTGCAATTTTTTATAACATAAATTTGGAGAATATCGAACAAATTGAATAGGCGTGGGGTGGTGGTGGGACATGGTAACGAGAAATCCGGTAAGGAGATTAGGGTACGGAAGATGGACTGAAAACGACGGGTCCCGCTCTAAGGGAAGCATTCCAATTATTGCACCCCCCACGCCATTCCGACATTCATCATTTTGTCTCTCCCTTTTATTATTATTTTAATAATACTACCATATTTAATTAATAAAATTTCTAAAAGTAGTTTAATTGTAAAATATAAAAAATCTTTAATATATAAATTAGAGATATTTTGCCAAGAGAATTTTTCGTTTTTTAATATGAATATTGTTTTGAAAATTTTGTACTTTCCTCCTTCTTACACGCGTAAAGTGTGTTCACCACTTCCCTTTCGGTTTGTTCTGCTTATCCCAATTCTAGTATTTGATGCCACGTCTTATCATATATTTGAAATATTTAAAATATTTTAAATGATATATTTCAAATGTACGGTAGGATACATTTGAAATATTTGGTTTAGGTTCTGGTTTAACTAATATACATCTCCCACTTATTAATAAACTATATGTTTTTTGGATTCTTTTTTATGTTTTTTTGGTGAAGAGTTGATTTTGTGACTTTGTATTGATTTCATAGCAGTACACAATCCAAGTCCGTACTATATCAGGATAATTATTTTTATATGATATGGACAAAGCTAGATTATTAGTATACCGAATAAGTCACTCGTAAAGGTCCATTTGATCTAAGAGTCTAGTGGGGAATTCAATGCTCAATGAGGGTAATTTGATCCAAGGGTCTAGTGTGGAATTTCGATGCTCGAGTAAGGGTGTTAACCTGACTCAACCTGAACGACCCATTTCATTTGGGGTCATATAGTCCAGAAATTAGTGTGTTGACCCTACGATTCCACATGCATTAAGATCGTTGGATTTAGGGATGGTAATGAGGTTGGTTTGAGGGGTTTGGTCAATCCCAGGACCCGTCTCCCTACACACAAAATCCAGACCCGTCGCGCTCCGCTTAGACCTGCGAACCTGACGGGTTTACCCTCCCGACCCCGGGTCTAGTTTTTTTTTTTTAAAAAAAAAAAGCTATGAATCAATTCAAACACAAAAATTAAGTGTTGTTATTTTCACATTTTTCTCCTATTAAATATTTATATTAAGCATTATAAAACTATATTTAACCTACCAAATATTTATTAATTTGTTCTTATTCCCTTCAAAATGTCCAACATCTTTAACTTGAACATATGAGTTTTGATATAAATTAAATAATGACACTTCATTGTTCAATCAAAGAAGTGAAATGTATATTCAATATTAATTGTTTTAAAAAATTTTATAAATGTATAGAGGTGCGGATTCGGGGCGGATTCAGTCAATCCCAGGACCCGTCTCACCCCGCTTCCAAACCCCATTGAAGCGGGTCCAGACCCGCCCAGCGAAGCGGGTCAATTCAAATCCGGGTTTAAACACACCCCATTGCCATCCCTAATTGGTTTGTTCTTAGGATATTACACTAAGGGCAACTCCGAAATTCCAGGTTTGATGCCTCACCCTATGTAATATAAGATAAGTCTATTTGAATAGAACATAAAATTATTAGGTTATCACTTATTGTTATAATTCACTGTAGATAGATTGCACTTGATCAGCTTTTTAGGCTTGCTTATGGGACGATATTATCTTGTATATCTCACTTTTCTCGTGCAGGGCTCGTTTTAATATAATTTATGTTATGTTAAAAAAAATTTATTAGATCGATACGTATGGATCATGTAAATAAACACATGCACTATAGAATACAAAACATCGTTTAAAAATCCACTAAAAAAACATCGTTTAAAATAAAAAATTCTCTCTCAGCTCAAAGCAACGTAAAACAGCCTGGAATTACAATGCATGCGATGAAATTTCCTTTCGATTCCTAAATTGAAATAATAAACCCAATTAAAAAATGGAACCAAAATGGCCTCAAACCCAAATCAAGACCTATATCATAATAAGTATATCTAAGAATATAATCAACGTCATACTATGTTTTAGAATATATCCGACCACTTTATTACACTAATCCAAAACCTAGTATTCCAAAAATTATATAAATGATGAAATGGGTAATTGGAAAAAAAAAACCTAGTGGAACATATTGAATTGCAAAAACCCAAAAATCAAGTATTCTTCACTAAATAAATTATATTTACAAGAGTTCAAACTCATACCATCTTATTTTTCCTCATAAAAAATGTTCATAAAATAAAAAGAACCAGTACATCCTCCTTAGCGGCAAATTTTGAACTACCCCGGGACAACGCCATGTGATAGATCCATCATTGTTGTAAAATTGATGTGGAATGTTTCTTATCAATGATGATAATGTTCATTTCAATCTATTGTGATTAAAAGCTTAATAGTTGTTGCAATGATAATGATGTCCACAAGAACATTAAGTTAACTATGCATGGAAAATTCTATCATACATGGAGAGTATTACTCTGAATGTACTTTGAGTCATTAGACGATGTAAAACATACATGAAATTTACATAATCAAATGATTATATCCATATCGAGAATAAGACTCCCGACATGATAGAATTTTATACACATAAATGCTGTTTGAAATCAAAAAATTAACAGAGGGAAAGCAATAATGGTTCAGCACTTTAAAAAGGCGAGTGTTATTTATTCACGCTTATAGCCCCCATTTAGGAGCCGACCCAAACAAAGCCTGTTCCCGGCCGATGCGCATTCCTCTCTGTAAAAGCTGCTCCCAATTCTCAGAATATTTCAGAAAACACTGTTTCAGTAAAATCCCAGACAGAATCTCTTCTTCTCCCCAATAAAACCCCCTAATCCAAGACCGTATTTTCACTGGAAAAAAACCAGGAAAAATGGCGAGTGAAACTGTGGAGAGGAAGTTAACCAAGGCTAGCCACGTCGGCGCACCGCCGCCTGAGCCGGAGCATCTGCCTTGCCCGCGCTGCGACTCTATCAACACCAAGTTTTGCTATTACAACAACTACAACTTCTCCCAGCCCCGACATTTCTGCAAGTCCTGCCGACGGTACTGGACTCACGGCGGAACCCTCCGTGACATACCTGTCGGCGGTGGCAGCCGGAAGAATGCCAAGCGGTCCCGCACCACCAGTTCTATTTCTGCTACTAACTCAGGCGCTATTTCGTCGTTTTCGTCGTCCCATCATGAGTTCCACCACCTTCCCACCGTGGGTTCTCAGTTCTTGGTCCCCCTCGAGGCTGATCACGGCGGTGCTGTGCCCTTTCCCGGTGATGCCAAGGTGGGGTTGAGCATGTGTGGGAGTTATACTTCGCTGCTGAATACTCAAGGGACGGGTCTTTTGGCGTTTGGTGGGTTCGGGCTCGGGCTTGGGCCCGGGCTCGATGATGTGGGTTTCGGGCTTGGGAGGGCGGTTTGGCCCTTTACAGGGCCGACCAGCGGCGGCGGGACGGCGGGCCTGTCGGAACATACGTGGCAGCTTGAGAATAGGGAGAGTGGATTTGTCGGTGGGGATTGTTTCAGTTTGGCAGACCTCGCTATTTCCACGCCTGGTAGTGTTTTGAAATGAAGCGTGTTGCGTTTTTTTCGATCATTGTAATGTTTGAAGTGAAATCGTTTTGATCAATATATTCCAAGTTTTTATAGCTTAAACATTTTGCACTTTAGTTCAAAGAATGTGTGGAAGCATGTGAAATGTTGATAGACCTTAGCGTGACAAGCTGGTGCATTATCTACTAAATTACGCTATTTTTGAAAGGCCGTATTTTTTTTTCTCTCCTATGAAAACCCTAAAAACTGAGTAAAATCTAGATTTCTTATTTTCGGGATTGCACTATGTAATGGTAGCCACCACTTAATTCTTGAGAACAACAATTAAAACCTAACATGAAACATATTATTGGATGATTGTGCCATTATATTATTGAGTTCATGTAAAAAAGAAAAGAAAAGAGTAAAGTATGATGTATAAGAATATATTTCCTAACTACGGAATGTCCAATACATTGATCATCCCGTTTTCAACGTGGCTACCTATTACATTATAGGTTTTCGGTTCCCCAATCGTGTAATCTAATGGGTAACCATTAATTAACCGTGGAGAATTATGTATAGTGTAATGTATCTTCAATTGGTGGAGTTGGGACGGATTCATTCTTGAAAAAATAGTCCAATAAGTTTGTTTGTTTCGCATTTAGTCCCATTAGTGACCAAATTATGGTTCTAATAAGTTGGACATCTTTTACATTTTGTCATTTGTTTTGCTGGAGTACTGACATGACTTCGGTCACGATCAACAATATCTGATATGATGTCAGTATCGTGACACCAATATTTGGCCTAAGGTAGACTTGGTTTGGCTAGGCCTAATAAGAGAGAAAATGCACGCCCTGTCTTGAGCAGGGCTGTGTTGGGGAGATATAAGCTGGTTCGAGTATATTAACGAGCATGAGCTAAGGACGAATGTCTCAAGTAAACAAGGTACAAGGAAAGGTCTGGGTAGGCCTCATCCGAGTTGGAATAAAGAAGAGGAGGAGCCGAGTTGCCATGAGCCCCGGGGATAGATAGAGCTCGGGATTACCTTCGACGAGGTTGAGCTGGACGATTTTTGTCTTATGCGAGGGAAATGTGTGTCCAGACGTTGACGGACAAAGATGCCCTCTCTTGAGGTGCTGGACTGCAGAATAGAGAAGTCTTGCGAGATTGAGATCAAGTCTTCGGCTAGATCTCCCGACCTTGTGCTCGCAAAGCTCAGGTCGAGTCAATCTAGAGTCCTTATTTTAAGAGTCCTATTATTTTAGAACTATATCTTGCAAATCCCGTAAAATCGGTGATTACTATGAATCTGAGATTTGGTTTAATTCGATTAGATTTTATACCATCTTGATAAAGACCGACAACTTACTGGATTAGTCTCTCAAAGGTTTGCCTATTGTAGTAACAACTTGAATCCAAATTCAGAAATGTTGATTCGTTTTAATATAAAGAATCTTGATCTAATGTGCAACAGATAAACAACTATGATCAACACTTGAAGTAATAATGCACAGAATGAACACCACGAATACAGATGAAACGTATGAACAATTTAGAAGAATAAATAAGAACACGAACACCATAATGTTTACATGGTTCGATCAAGAAGTGATATGGGAGAGACTATTTTAATTATCATAAGTCTGAGATTTACAACAATATTCAACAAAGAATTCTCACTTCTTTTCACTCTTATGATTTACAATGAAAATTTCTCTCAAGAACTCTTTCAACCGTTCCTTTCAATCTCACTCGTTCCTTTCAATCTCACACTCTAGCCTTTGATATTGTCCTGCAACTCAAGGAATTAATCTGCTCTCAAGTGGAAGTTCTCCTCTGAATATATAGACCTTCCAGCTTCTTGACAGTTGCAACGAATAAGTTTCAGTTGAAGTTCAACTTCCAATTTGACGGTTGGAAATTGAGTGCTTATAACTGCTACTTCTTGAATATCAATGGCTTGGATACTTTGAACTTGTGATCTGGTTCCGAATGATTATGACACTAGTTCAACAACTCTTCACATTGTCATTCATCCAACCTTCTAATGATGTCTCCAGGTGCCTTAGTCTTCGGCTCACATTCTTTGGTTTTACTAACCATCCTCAAGCAGTAATCAAGTTTCTTTGTTCACAAGACTTTAGTGAATACATCCGCTAGATTCGGTGCTTATTTTCTTAATAATAAGAACAGTTTCTGTCTCAATTATATCTTTCACAAAGTGTAGTCTAATGTCTATAAGTTTTAATCTTTTGTGGATATTCTGTTAGACCGATAGTATTAACTATATCGGATTGGTTCAACTATGCTGCTCAGTCAATTGACTTGTCTAGTTAAGCTCTGCTTGCTTCAGCTAGCCCAAAAATCAGTTATAATGATCACTTAGCTGACCTGAGTTCAACTGGTCTGAATGATCAGTCTTGTTGATCTCTCAATTGGCATGGAGACTAGTTTTTTGATCACTCGGTTGGCATGGAGACTGGTTCTGTTGATCACTCAGCTGGCTTGGTTAATAATTGTCCTCATTTTGTTGAGTAGTTTTGCTAATTACTTCAGTGGCTTGACTTTGCTGAGCTGAAACTTCCAACTTTGATGGTCTTATTTTGGCATAAATCAACCTTGTTGCACAATTGATAATGTAATAAATAATATAATTAACAAGTTTGTTAAGATCAAAACTAAGATTTATCAGTTCGTTGAACACAATACATAAAATAAAAAAAACATTCTAACTCAGTGTATCAAATAAATGTCATACACATACAATTAATAAAATATCGTAGTACATAACTTCAATATTCCTAAAGATAGACATGGCTACGATTTAAAGAAAATGTGGCCCATCCCAGAACAAAGATGGGTCAAAACCATAACCGCCCTCTTATAGGCAGGCCTCTTACGGTTCATGATGTGTGAACCCATGATCGCCATGGGCTTTTTATCGTTTTATATTTTTTGTAATTTAAAACAAATATATTAATATGTAATTGAACTTCTAACATCCAATTTGGATGACAACTTTTATCACTGAGTTATGAGAGTCTTGTTGAGCTAATGTGTTATAACTTATATATTAATCAAAAAAATATATCATACACATTCTGATTATTATAGATAATGTACTCTATGTTATTTTATGATTTACCAAGGGAGTAAAATACATTTAAACCGTTTTTACATTTTTTAAAAAAAGTAACAATATTTTTAGTTATTTTTTAAAAAAATGAAGTGTCGAAACGTTATCATAATCGTTGGATAACCATAACCATAACTGCCGGTGTATGTAAGGGCGAAACATATAAGGGGCTAGCCTGTGATCTCCCCTTATAGGTACAATAACTGCTCATATGGTGGCTTCAACTCAAAATTATAGATGAGAGAGCTGGCTAGAGGGGAAGTAAATTTGATGCACATAAGGTGATATTAGAATTTGCAGCAATAAATTCAAAAGCAAATCCACATATTTTAGTGTAATGTGATCTCTATTTGCTGTAAGTGGCCTGGACAGAAAGAGGATTTCATGGCTGGAAGATAGAGAGAGGAACGTGGAAAGAGAAGATGTTAGAAGGGAAAATTAAATGATTAAAGTATGTAGAAACAAGATTGTTCGCAGCAATATTTTACAGTAACATGAAATTACCCCCAAATACAATTAAATTGAATTGAATAAATATGCATAAATAATTTGGTGTCATCTCAGAATTTTCTTCATGTTGTCATTGGTTGTTTGATTAATTTTATTATTAAATCTACAATAGTTGAGTTTGATGAAAAGTATAAAAGGATAAAACATAGTCTTATTAAAATTATTTGATTCTATTTACACATGCTTATATTTTTTTGTCATATCGATTTATTCATCCGTATGTTTGAGTACAATCCTTTTTTATTTCTTTTTTTCACGTAAATAATTTATATTCTATATTTAACTTAGTCTACCATAATCTAAATTTTTGGTTTCATCTCCGTGTTTATGATAACCAAAAACATCAAAGAAGGTTAATGTTAAAAGTCGATATTTTTTGACTTGTCGAATCGACGGTTTATGGGCCAATTCGGGCCAAATACGAATCGCAAAATGTATATAGGTATTATAAGCGTTTTCGGGTTCGAGAACCAAAATTGCCATGATTTCCAATTCCCCGTAAAATCTTTTTTCAACTGTCCTCGCTCTTTGCATTCTGTGGGGGTGTCAAGTTTGATACAGACACAATTCGGGGCCGGAACTATCACCGGAGAATGAGTCTTCGGCCTGAATATATACGCCTCCGCCGCCTACTCGACGGCGCTCTTCGCCCTTTCTCAGTAATTAGCGTGCTTCACTTTCTATCTTGTATATTTTTTCCCGAAAAAATTCACTCTGGATTAATAATTCGTTTTTGTTTCTTGATACTTTCTTGTCATAATTTGGATAATTTGCAGAATCTTGGAGCTTTATATTTAACCCAGGAGATCGAAAAAGAGCTTTTAATCGCTCTATCTCAGGTTCTGCTTATTGATATAGATGCTGTCGAACTGTATTTGCAAATTTTAATTAATTCTTTTGAATGATTTTTTCCTTTTTCTCGAAATACGAATCTTGGTTTTATTGCTTAATTTCAGGTATTCACAGAAGTTAAGAAGTGGACACACCAATCCGATTCCCAGTCAAATTTTGATACAGATGAGGTTTATACTGTCTAATGGAGTTCTAAACGTTTCAAAACTTTTAATTTCCTTCTATGAAGAAGTAAATTTGTTACAGGAGTTGTTGGTGGAGCTTTGTAATAGCGGGGAGTCTTTAGTTCCCTTAACTTCATATTCCGCCGACTGCCATTGTTTGGCCAAGATCATTGGTGACCTGGTAAATCTTGCTTCTCAGGCTTAGCAATGAGTTACAATATTAATGAGTTACAATGCGACATTTTGCTGATCTTTCTTCTACTAATTACATTTTAGGTACTGTGTTCTTAATTTTACGGTTTTCAAATATGTTCCAAATCAGTGTGGCATATTATCATTCTTGCAATAACTTGAACAAAAAACCCTCTTTGAAACATAAAAACTTAAATTGCCTCTCCGAATTTTTGCTTGGATTATCAAGCAGTTAGCAGAGATTGGTTGTATGCGCTGTAATTCTAACGACGCGCTTGTAGTATTTTTCTTCATGATTTTTTTTTTTTTGCGTGTGATTAATACTTTCTTTTGTCACTATCTATTTGTTCTAGGTGTTCTTGTTTGCTGTCAACAATCCATATGCTCAACACTTAGTGGGGAACACTCTTCTAGCCATTTCCAAGTTTGTGATTGCATCCGTATGTTTAATCCATGGCATCATATGATTCTTGGCAGTGTGTCATCTCGTTTTGTGTTCCCTATTCTATCATCGTGATTTCTTTGCAGGGGAGCAGCTGGGAAACCTTCATGCATCTATTGTGTTTTTTCTCGGAATTGACAATCAATAGCACTCTTTCATCTGCGCATGAACCTAGTGCATTGGCAAAAAAGTATTCAAATTTTGGCTTATCGATACCAAATTGGTTATTGACATCGAAACCTGAAAGTGCTAAATGGTATGTTGTGACAGCTATAATTCGGGTTTTACGCAACATACTCAAATATCTAAAACAAGATTGTGATGGCAAAACCATGAAAACATACCTAGATTCTGTCGGCTCGTTTTTATTAAATGTTTCGTGTGATATTTTGAGTGAGATCAATGTTGATTGTAATGCTGAAGCTCCTAGAGGATCTGATAAAGATGTTTCCCTTCACACAAAGCTTGTACATCCCAGAGAAACGGAAATGTTGTGCAGCAATCTTCTTCAGTTTCTCTGTTCCTTTGTTGATCAAATAGATCATGTGGAGGATGGAGTGGGGCCTTCTGCAGATATGTGTGAAATTAATGATCTTGTTCTTAAACTTATAGACTGGTGCCATGTCCAGCTACAAAGGCTTAATCATGTCGCCATGTTTCAATACTCCAGACACAAGATACTGGTGAATTCTTGCCTGAATCCTGCATTTTATTCCGAGAAATGATAAAGAAAATCTTCTTCATTTTTAGTTGTTTGCATGTGAAAAATATATCTGCATGCATTGATAACTGATACGATTGCATATAGGTGTTTTTATGTGGCACAAGCAATTGGCTACCATGTTAAATTAATATGTTATTGTTTATTCAGACTGGTTACGATTTTGCCATCAAACTGTTATGTAACTTTGTTTATCCAATATTATTTTCGACTTTCAATATACACGGTAAAAGTTGCTTAGTATTTTGAAAGATGTACATTTGTTTACTGCTTTGAATTCCAGAAAAGCATATGCTGCACCAGATGCGGCATCCCACCGTGTTTTTTTATTAATATCTCATGTACTTGTGTATGAGAATCACACTGTACCTTAGCTTCTTGTAGATGAAGAATCACACTGTACCTTAGCTTCTTATAGATGAAGATGCAAAAACCTGCTGTTCTTCCTGTTGTTTTTTGTTCAATTCGGTCTTGTGCCTTTGAACCTGAACCTAATTTTGATTCCTTTTTCTTTGCATATTAAATTTTAAATTTATAATTTACCTACGTATTTCTTTGCATTAGATCGGCCTCTATGGTCGACTGAATTGATATTAAAAACACAGATGCTAATGATCAAGCTTAGTTCCCAAAGGTATGTTAAGGATACCATATGGATTCGTCTTATCCACAAGTACTTTGAAGATCTACTGTTGCAACCAGTATCTGGAGGCGAACCTGATGAGAATTCTGCTCTGGAAGACTCACCTTTCTGTAGTAGCATTTCTGATCCAGGAAAACTGTACATGATGTCTCGCCATTTGCAAAGACTTACAGTTTTTATCTTCCTTAAAGTTATCCTAAATTTGGTTAGTGCAAAAGAAAACAGCAATGAACAATGTGCCCATGAGGATCTGAGGCTTTGTTTGACCTTTGATTTGAGTTTGGATTTGGAGCAGTGTATTAAATGTCAAGGTTTATCCGAGCTTCAGAAGTGGCTTCAAGTTCATGTTCCTGTTGATACTTTTGTGACCCACAAATTGTTTTTTGAACGATGTGTGAGATTTACACGGACCTTTCTTCAGCTGTATATGCACGAGGTTTGTCTTAATTCTGTCAGCGGAGTTACTCTTGAGTATGTATCATCATTCCAATATATGCTTCTTGGATGTCTATTTTATCATCCCTACATCCTCTTTTATTTTTTTCTTTGAAAATAACCACCTCATTATACATCTGTCATGCAATTTAGGATTTTATTAGCGTATTGAAGGACTTGGACAGTTCAACCACGTGTTTTATTTATGTCAGGAAGCTTACTGCTGATTTGATAACTAATAAATTCATCTGGTTTCTTGTTATTTATTGTCCTGTAATTTTTCGTAGTATTTCCTCTTTTCTTTTCTGTTGCTGGTGCGTTCGTTAACATTTATATGCTTTTCATTGGTGATATTTGAGCAGAAATACTTCAAGATTTTAACCTTGATATGAAATAATTGAAATGTTTTCTTCTGTATATCGGGTAGCAAGAAAATATCCAAAAATTTTAATCAGGGAGAATTTAGCAAACTACTAATAATTTTTTTTTTTATTCTTTTGCGTTGTTATACATTTACTATTCTGATTCCTTCTCTTCTTCTGAATTGTAGGATGATCTCCTCTTTGAAATGCTCTTGTGCCTTTTTTGTTTGCCGGTTTATCCAAAGCATCAGTAAGTGAATCACATGTCGCTTTTGTAGTTGTCGTGGCAATGAGTTTCTAATAAATTTTTTGTAGGCCTTGTAGGTTTACCAAGGGTGAGGCCCTTTTTACGATGAATAATCACCGATTCTTTCTGGCGTCACTCTTATTTAATCCAGTTCACCTATTTCATTTATTTCTTGCTGAGGTAAGAAGTTGGTCAAAAATAAACTAGTGATGGTTAACTAAATTATCATCCTTTTGTGTGTTTTTCTATGCTTTTACCTCTCCATGCAGATACTTTATGACCACCAAGTACTTCTTGACTACCTCATCTCGGGAGACTCTGGATCCAGATGTGCTGAATACTTTTTGAGGTGTTATTCTGAAATATCTTTATTTTGCACCGTCTACCCTCGTAGTGTGCTAGAACGAGCAGCAATTTTTCATGGCTGGTTCTCCAGTAAGCTTCATGCCCATATATCTCTTATATTAGTCTCTCTGTTTTACTTTACATGGTGTCAGATCGTTACGTATTGTATGCGACTCATGGGACCTATTTCTTGAGTTTCCGGGCGTGGAAGAAGGCTCGAGCAGATCAAATTCTAAGAGGCAGAAGGTTTTGGTAGATAACTCATCTCTACAGGGAGTATCATCTCTTGCAAATATGAACGATCGAATATCTTGTTCACTCGAGCAAGAGCATAATAAATATCGACTACCGTTTTTGGCTGCTAGGGATTGTTTGATTTCATTGAGAATATCCATTGAAAGTCTGAACCAAAAGAATCTATTTCCATATAATCCACAAGTACTACTCCGGCGGTAAGATGTTTTGATCTATATTATCTGTAGTTCTTGGTTTAAAACTTCGACTCTGGAGTGATGTTCCATCTTATTTCAGTTTGTTGCAGTTTGAGGAGCTCTGTGCATTGAGCGACAAGTTTTAGAAACTTCTTTCTAGGTGAGATTGGCATTTTCATTAGTTGGCTACATCAAATCTTACCTTTGAGGTTCCCAACTTTGTAGCTCGCGTCGACTAGCTATAGCACTAATCGAGCTTGATCGAATTGACGATTTATATCTTTGGACTCGACTTAGTGTGTAATTGGGTGATATTTTCTGTATAGTATGCATTCATATCTTTGTTAGGTCATTATTTTTTCACAACAAATAACATCAGCTATGAACAAATTATTCAAACACAAATGACCATTATTCATGTTGTCTTTTTCATACCTCATTTGTTGAATGCATCTTTTATTGATGAATATTTATTAGTAAAGTATGCATACTCGAGTGGATTCGTCGTACACACATATTGCACACAATTCAGCAATATTTGTCAACAATTTCTTGGAGATAACAAAACATCTTGGGGTTTCGACAACATCAGCATATGATCTGATCCATAAATCATTTTCGCCTCATTATGTTGAATAATCCATTCTTGGACTTCTCTGTTCTTGTCTCTCTCGGCAATCATGTAAACTCGACAAACCGAACAATAAGTTTTTTTCTGAAAATTCTACGGTGTTTTTAAAGATATCTACCAGTCTCACCAACAAGGTTGCAAGAATCAAATCCTGTGAAAATAGAAACAAATAATAAAAATAAATCTTGCCCATATTTATGTAATTACAAATTTTAGACAATGGTGTAAAGGATTAGATTTACTAACCTCAAGAGGAGAAATCTGGCTTAAAAGTAAGGGAAGTTGGAGGCTTATCTTCTCCATGGCCATCGGACAATTTGATATTCATACCAGAGCCCATTTGCTTCTTTAACTGATGAAATCAGTGATCAAATATCTTAATTCTTCAAAAATTGATAAGGATCCATTGAATTTGTGTATTAGAAAATGAGGTAATATTCCAAAGTACCTGGTCATAAATCTCTTGAACACTGAGGCTTTGTCCTGGCATAGAAGCAGCTGCGAATACGGCTACATCAATTTTCTTGGGGAACTTTTCCATGGCCAGATATACAAACCCCACCCATACTATGTCCTACAAGGACCACTGACTCCTCCGGCGGCAGCGCCGCCAAGAACTCAATCAGCAGCCGTGAGTACTCTGGGTAATAATCCCGGCGGCCGCCATGTCCAGGGTGGTTACGCGAAGGTGCTGGGATCTGAGCTGCTTCACCACTTTGTACCAACACCAGGCGCCATGGCCTGCACCATGAATTAGCACGATGTGTTTTGCTTTCTTATTCTCTTCCATTTTAATGCTTCTTGATTCTCTCTACTTTTCTTACTGGTTTTTTACCTATCAGATCAGTGAGATATTTAGAATCTGAATAAATCCTTAACATATCATCGTAGGACCTACAGGATCATTCATCTCACACCATGTGGCCTGTGGGTGGAACTCCTGATCGTTTGAAAACGACTGCGCTAACAAGTGCATTAGATCAAGTTTGCATCGAAACCATGCATATTTTTTTTCTATTTTTTATTTCTAAATCCTAACATTTACTAGTTGAAATCTGGGGACATAGCATGCACGCGGCCACTTAATTTAGTTGAATTATTGAATCAATGCGCTCACAAATACTATTCAAATTTTAATGTGCAATATGGGAAATTCTTGTACTACCCGATTTGGCCTCACTTATACACTACTACAATATTTAAACATATCATTTTCCAATAAAGAATACAAAAAATAACACATCAGTCATTTTAGACCAATCATAACTTTAGCCCATTTCATTCTCTTTTGTTCTCTACTTGTTTGTGAATGCGAATATTGAGTTATCCATAACTGGAGCCCAAACCAATCCATACAAGCACGTTTTCAATGCAATAATGGGTTCTAGGTACACCTCGCTCGTGGGGCTCAACCGGTTTTGTCTATAGCTTGGTTAGTGGACTAACTGTAACTTTTGGATCAAACTGCATGGCCCGATCGATCGCGTGGCCGCTTTCAACTTTCTGGAGGTCGCGGCCTCTAGTAGGCATTTTAGTATTGCCTTTTTGCAGTTCTTTTTGGGTTCAATTTTTCCTTGTTTCAATGCTTAATTTCAATTCATTAAGCATATTTTTGACAATCCGCACATGAATTAAATTAATGTATAAATACATGTGATATCGAAAGAGAGTTTTCACGAAAAATCATTGCATGGCTTTGAACATTTCCTTAATAGTATATTATCGGATTTATTAGACCATGAAGTAAAAATAATAATAATAATAACCATCATTGGTTTTTGTAACGAGCCGGTCCTTACAAATTTTGTCAGCAGTTTCTGGGCCTGGGTCCTTAAATTAGAAAGACCCATAAATATGAATTAGGCCAGTTACTGGGCCTTGTCATTTTTAGTTCCTCCGATGCATCATGCATCACGTGGTGTATACTTTATTTTCCATTTAGTCTGATCATATTTATGTTTTAATAATTTTTTTGGAGAATAACTTTAATTATTAATTCATTTAACCACTCACTTTTTTTGCCCAACAAAGAAATGTACTAATCTGTCCTCTCATAAGTGAGGGATTGGCTTACGGATGGCAATGGGGCGGGTCCAAACCCGAACCCGTATTGAACCCGACCCGTCGGGGTGGGTCCAAACCCGCTTCAACCGGGTTTGAAAGCGGGGCGGGGCGGGTAAACCCGCGAACCCGGCGGGTCTAAGCGGGGGCGGGTATGGGTTTTATGTGTAGCGGGGCGGGTCTTGGGATTGGCCAAACCCGTCCTAAACCCGCCCCGTTGCCATCCCTAGATTGGCCTCATCTTTGCATAGATTTCATTCTACTTTTTTTTTTTCTACCAAATTTTTTCCTCATCTAAGTATTCTCCTTTTATAATTTTATTTAATTTCCTATATAATAATCATATTTCTATATCTGTAATTTTTATATATAAAGAAGATACTCCTTGTTCTTTTGCTGAAACTCCTACATAAAATATTCAATTTTTTCTATCAATAATTTTGGTCGCAAAAGTTGTAAGATTAAATATACATATTTTTCTTCTATTTTTTTTTTTTTATGTTTTTGTAAACCATGTTTTAGATGAGCCAAAAGGCAAAACGTGAATAAGACAAATTTCATGACCAAATCGATCAATCAAAAAGAAAAGGATATTTAAAGCTTTGCATTAAATCAAAGTCACAAAAAAATAAAATTTACAGCCAAATCTGACTTTAAAAAGTACGGCCGAAATAAGTAAATAGTGCGATATATACGTTGTACCAACAAGTTGATGCATCCACAAGTTAGATCAATCACAAGCTTCCAAAAAAATAAATAAATAAAATAATAACAATATAGGTTTGAAATATAAACGAGAATTGAGCCTTGGGCTTTGCCCAATTTGACCAATTAGTCGTAAAAAATTTAATCTTTGTAATAGGTCTAGAGTTCTAATCCTTACTCCTCAAATTGTCAAAAGGAAAAAAATATATAAACGGGAATTCAGTTCTATAATAAAATCTGCATAGCTATGTAATTAGGACCACTTGCATCCAACCTTCCTTAGATTTCAATTCTCATTAATGGAGATATATCCTATTTCAATTCTCAATGGATCTACTCTATATTTTAATAAGAGCATTGATTGATTAGTCTTTTATTTTTTAATTAAAATACAATGTCCCACAAATTTAGGAATTACTGTACTTGAAGACATTAAGATAATGTTTCTATGAAAAAAAAAAAGCAATTTATATATTTGCCTTGGAAACCCAATCATACAATTTTCTTACCAATACATCCAAAATTTTAAATTTTATTTTTGTTCTAAAAGTGCCTTAATGATAACTTTGTTTAATAATGATTATATTTTAACCAAAACTAGTTGATTATTTTAATGGTATTCTTTTGAGTGGATAAATTATAAATTATAACATATAATCAATTTACATAATTTAATTTAATTTTTATATTAAATAAATGTAATGAGTTTGAATATCGAAAATTTACACTAATGAAACAAAACCAAATTAGAACCCATTAAAATTAGTCTATCGATAGGGTTTAGCTTATCAATGCTAGTTTATAAAAAAATTAGGTGATAGTTGGCATATGCAATTAATATATTAACCCTAAAAATAAAGAAGTTTGACTAGCTAAAAAGACAAGTAACATGATGAAATGTAAACGGGAAGTGAAATACTCTATATGATTGAAATCCTCTACATTTGAAAATGTACCCCTCAAGAAATAGTGTATTTAGAAACTTCCAAAAAAAAAAAGAAAAGAAAAAGAAAAAAAGAAAACTGAGTACTTACGTTCAAATGTGAGCAAACTACCACAATTCTGTCTTTGCTCCTCGCTAAGGACCTATACAATCCCAGTTCTGGTATTAATCACAAACCAGAACCAAAAAGTTGTATAGTTAAAATCATAAAGTTTTTCGTCTCGTGAGCTGCTACTCTCCTTTCTACTTTGGACGCTTGTTCTCTGCCTAAAATTTGCTGCAAGATGAGTCAAAACAGTAATAAATTAGTAGTCAAAATGAACATTTTGGCCGAAAAATATAGAGAAAAAGGGGACATGAAATCCTTATTTCAGAGAGTAGAAACCAGAATAGGAAGAACATTAATGTTGACTGTTGAGCATCTAGCTATCTATTCAACAAACCCTTGAATTAATTAAAATACATCAAGTATTGTGTGCACTCCAGTAGGAAATACTATATCCACGAGAACATTCAAGCTAACACCATATTTGATTTTTTAAGGAAAAGAATTGTAAAATCATCCCTTTTCTTGATGATTACAACTATTTTCAATCAGAAACAATATTTCAAAAACCTTATTTTTGGTCAATTCCACCCAAAAAAGAGCATATGCTATTGTTTCTTTGACTTTCCGGCCGTGACATCATGAGAACATTATAGCACGTCAATTTCCAAATGGACAATGACTTTTTCTTTTAATTTCGTTCTATGAACCAGTATCATAAACAAAACTTTAAAAGGAAATATTCTGAGCAATAAAATAATGATCTGATAAATGACTTGTGCAGCATCACTTCATATGCGGTTATATATGAGTACTACCCTTCTAGGTCGTATAACTAATGTTCTACCAAAATTTTTTAACATTTGAAGTGAAAATGTAACTTTGAATGATTGGTATTAGACACTAGTCTTAATTTAATCACATGGTCTAGATGTTAAAATTTAACGAATTTCAAACTTGGCTAATTATATCATATTAAAACCATACCTTTCCTCCAAATTTAGGTGGAATTTTAATAGCTCAAATCTACCCGCCATCCCAAATGACACAATGTTGTACTTAAAATTTAAAATTTACAAGTACATTTTTAGGTAGGGATTTGAAAAAAGTTAATGAACTAATTAGTGTGGGAAATAAAAAATGTAATTTAACAAATTTTAATTAAGAAAAAACAAATACTGGCAAAATAGACTTTAACATAAAGATTGAAAGCAAAACCCCATGTCCAGGAGGGGAAAACATAAACTTTTGTCTTTATGGTGCTACCAAATCTGTCAAGGGAAGATGCTAGCTAAATCTGGCTCTAACACTGTATCCCACATAAAATGCAAAAACCGATGAGACAGTATATGAAAAGGGCAGTTAGGGTTTGTGGTAGGAATCATGATTACTGCATGGTGACATGTCTGGGCAGTGAAAAGACAATAATTCTCGTAATCGTAAAACTGTTGTATACACTCATTTTGGGCTACTATGCTATAACTCAATATTAAAACATAATATCTTTTAAATAAAAAAATATATAAAATAATGCATCAAATATTTTAGACCAATCATATTGATTTAATTTATACATAATTACCACACCGAGTTCATACAAGCATTTAGACCAATCATATTGATTTAGTTTATACATAATTACCACACCGAGTTCATTCAAGCATTTTCCCTCTAAACCACCCCCTACTGCTATTCGAGAATCGAGATGGTAAATTCTGCTACGCCTTTCTCCTTACACAGCTATAATATCACCCTATTCATGCAAAAGAAAACAATACCCAAATCTCCCACATTAATGCGTGCGAGTGATCAAACATCACCTCTAATACACTAATGGGATTATAGAGGAAGAGAGAGAATTATTCTAAATGCACGAACGAAACCAAGAACCATGTAGCATGAAATCAGTAAAGAAAAGGGTACATAAGAGAGAAGGAAGTTACCTGATTGCTGGATTATTTGAAAAAAGAAAGCTCAGAGGGCATGTGAAATTTTGAATTTTTGACATGATGTTTTATTAACACGAAGAACCGATACTTCTGCCCTCGTCGCTTTTCGCTTTCTGCGGCTGCTGCTGGGAGTGTGAGGCTTGCGGCTGAGCTAATTGCTCATGAGCTGTTGCGGCACTCTGTTGCTGAAGCAGAAGCTCGTTTGACTGAATCTGAAGCTGGAGCGGCTGATGAGATTGTGGATGGTTTTGAGAATGCGGAAGATCTTGCGCTTGTTGCTGAATACGATGATTATATTGGTGGTTTTCATAAGAGCCTAAAGCCAAGGAAGGCTGCATTGCTGCTTCTGTTGCCGGTTCAGGCATTTGATTGAATCCGGTGGGAGCTACCTGAACTCCGGTGTCGTCGAACCCATTGTTGAAAATCACTAAATCATTCTGCTGCTGCTGTTCGTAATTTCTCAGCATTTCTTGATCCCTGGCGGCAGCCGCAGCCACCAACTGTTGCGCTTCAAGCATTTGTTGTTGATGATGTTCCTGCGGTTCCCTAATGATCAAACTCCCCCCATGTGGAACCGCTGTTGGCACTCCCATCATCGGCTGCATATTGTACGGCATCACCTGATAAGCTGTCCCATAATTTGGATGTTGCTGCATAAAACCCGGGTGATTCAATACAGGCAACATGGCTGAAGGCCCAACGTATGTGGACAATTCCTTCTTGGCAATATCTAAATCAAATTGCACTTGCTTGAGCTTATGCTGCAAAATTGATATAAGGCCAACGCAGCCGTAAACCGGGTCTCGAAGGCGGTAATCCGCCTCGTAGGCTAGCGAATTCACCGCATCCTCACGCTGGATTGGGTTGAGTTCGTTCAGAAGCTTCGCCACATTGCTGGCTCCGAAAACCTTATGAACGTTAGTGAATTTCTGAGGGTTGTCCGGTGGAAAATAGGGTGCGAATACACATTCCTGCGTGCATTTCCGCCGGAGACACTTGCACGCGGCACATGGAGAGTTGGATGAAGACATCTTTTAATTTTTCAACAATTTTTTATCCTGTACAAGACATGGAAACCACTTGCGATTAATTAACTTATCCCAATAAAAAATGATACGTAAGAAAATATTTAGTGTGTGGAAAGATTTTTGTATTGTTTGGTATTCAGCGAAGTTTCGTTCTTCTTTCACCACCGATTAACGAGAAGTGAAGCAATTAAGGATTGAGTATATCGAAGCCGACATGGAAAGGCAATTAATCCATACGTAAACTCAATGCATTGATTTAATACAAAAACAAAGTCAGAAGGAGAAAAAAATCATACAAAATTTATCAAATAAAAAAAGTAAAATATAAAAGAGAGAATTGTAGTGACTGCATGACTGTAACCAGAGAAAACGATGAGGAGGTTTCTTCTCTTCTACTCCATAACTGTATCAACTTTGAATACTAAAAAAATGGAAGGATTTTCCAGATCCAAGAGAATCAAAAGAATCCAAATTAAAAGAACGAAAAGAGCGATATAGTTTTTTTCTCTACGGTAAATCCACACGTCGAGATCTTTCCTTATCTGTATCCAAATCTCATCTATTTTTTTTAAACCAACTCACCAAAAAATAACAGAAAAGAAAACCGTAAAAACAAAAGGATAAACATAAAAAATAGAAAAATAAATACACAAAAAATGAAGAAGTATCACCATTTCCCACCTTCGATTATGCTGAAGAAAACCTACTTAAAATCACTCTCTCCGAAGCACTCGGAAACCATAGCGCCTGCAAAATCAAACGACACACAAAATAAATGAGAAAAATATACGATACGTAAACTGAAACAGAAACACCAATCCGATTCATTTTTCTCGCAATAAAACCTCAAAATGAACGAAAATACGGAGAAGCGAACATTCTTTACATCAGCGAGCGCGCGCGGAGGCCGAGGGTTTCGAGCAAGAGAACCTTGATCCGATCGATCTTCAACTTTCGCGATCCGAAAATAGCAAATACATCAAAACCAAATAACGAAATTTAACAAATACGTTTCCAAAGAGATGAGAGAAATCTGATTTTTGATGAATTTAAAGAGAGGGAGAGATCATAACAAAGGTCCTATGCCATTATATATGTGGGTGTGAGAGTGCGTGAAATTTAATATATGTATATTTATTATTATTGAATTTGATGTTGTATTAGCCTGTGGGTTAATCAAGTTCGTCCACGTGTACCTGAAGGAGACCAGTCAACCGTTGGATCCATGTAGAAGGGTTTGTTCTCATTTTTATTCTGAGAAAATGCTCTGAGTTACCTCATTGTCTCTGTACGAGTTCGTACTTTGCAACTGGCCCTTTTCATATTTCATTTAGGCCCTTCGAGTATCGGTGACTTGTATTTTTTTACCCCAATTGAATAGGAGCTTTGAGTTCAAGAACACAAATGTATGAGTGAGACATAGGCAATAATGTTTGGGTTTTTTAAAAATATCATATCTATAGAAGAATTCTCAAACATCTTAGTATTCTTGGCTGTTCAATATTGTAGACAGTGGCAGACAACACCAAAGCTCGAGCCTTCATGATCCGAGATGTGCCGTGATAAGCTTTCTTGAACCACTTCAAGGTATTCTGTATAGTTGTAATAGTGAAGTAGATATTAAGCCAATGACGGATTCTATTACAAAGAACTTTGCTAAGAGGACAAGCAAAATAAGTGATCGAAACTCTCTATACCTATGTCACATAGAACACATATCTCGGCAGAGACAAAAGAAGACGATCTCATGTGGCAAGGAGATCCTGAGCACTCAACCATATAATAAAAGCTTAGTTATTGGATAATTACGATATTGATACTAGCAACCTCCATTTCACCAAAAACTATAACTTGTAGTAATGATGCAATTCAAGTCTATAAGCCGTAGAACAACCTAAGTATCATGTTTTGATCGTTTTTTTCTATCAATAGTAATTATAGTTGTCCAACAATCACTCTCTCAATAATTGCACAAACTTACAATAAACAAAAATCGAATCATGATATTCACTTGACCAAAATAAAAGATGATCCTCTCTTACATTAAAGAAATATAAACATTTCACGTATGATTTTTTCTTAAAAGAACATCAAGAAATCAATCGCAAAAACTTCTCCCTATTTTTTGTACACACTATGGCTAATAGTGACCAGCATATTGTGTATACAATCATATCACTTAATTTTGGATTACATTTTAATGAGTTGTAAGAATAAAAATTTTCTTCATGTTTTCAATAAATCAAAATTTTAACTTGTATTTTATATTACTATGAAAAGGGCATGAGAATCGGTGGCCATTTTAAGATGAAATTGTGATTAAATTTACTTGTTCAAATATGGTTACAACAACTTTGACCTAATTTATATGGGAAGTATTTTACTTTTATTGCCGGAGTTGGAATTGTATATGAACGGTTTGAAAAATGACACTGTTCAAATATTCATTTTGATTTGTGATATTTATTTAAGAAGTTTTTTACAAAAAGACATTCACACATATAAAAAATATTCATTTTGATTTGTGATATTTATTTAAGAAGTTTTTTACAAAAAGACATTCACACATATAAAAATATTAGAGACTAAATAAAGATAAGAAATTGAAAAGATAATATTTCAAAATCTCGGTCAAACAAATGTTTTTAAAATAATTCCAATTTTTTTTAAGTACATTGTTCAGTCCTACACTATCTGGATGGTAAATGGATGTCTCGAACCTGACATTTCTCAGCTCATATAAATGAGTGGTGTCAGTTGGACAGTGCTTATTGGCTCAACCCGGTTCGGACCGATCCGGAACCGGCGGTCCGGATTCAATAATCCCAAAATCGGTCCGATTCCAACCCGGAACCGATTTTGTTGATTTTTTTTCAAAAAATCAAATATATACCATAATAAATACTTTTTTATAAAATAATGGACCCGGTTCCGGTTCGGCCCTGAACCGGATCCGTTTGGTCGGAACCGGTAACCGGTAAGATACCGGATCCAGATCGGTTAGAATCGATCCGGCCCGGTATCCTACCGATTCCGGACCAATTTGGAAACGATTAGCCCGATTTATATTCCAAATCAATCCGATTTTTGAATCCGACCCGTTAAGCAGCCCTAATTGGACCAATGACATTATGCAAATAATTCAAAATTTGTACCGATTATATAATTGGCCCACTCAAGACTTTCCAAATTGAATGCGATTGAAGTGACACATCCTTAAATCTCTATCGGCCGACAGCTCCGTTTAATGATAATGTTGGATAAATTTGCCATAACCTCATTCTTTTGTGTGCGTATGTATTTCAATGCACTTTTATGTGTTTTCGGGGTAATTTTTTTTTTTGTATTTTTAAAAATTTTCTTATGAACATATAAAGTTTTCATTTTATAAGTGTTTAATGTCAAATATTAGTTTTGACCTTTCTTAAACTTCATTTGTAAATCTGTGTTGGATCATTAACCTAATTCTCTCTCAAACGTGCAAGTTATAGGACCAAAATTTGTAATTTTACCTCGAAAAAATTATATTTTTGATCTTATAAATTACAATATAAAAAACATTATAAAACTGTTCCAAAAATTTTGGTCCGCTCAATATATTTCAATTCCATTACATATAATCATGCTCGATATTCATTTACCAAAATAAAGTAGTACATAAAAGTTATTTCATTGATCGTGTGAATTGAGATACAGAATTTTGACCTTTTTATTTCACTGCATTCTAAGAAAGAAAATTAAAACACCAAACAAGTTGGTTTATTTTATTGTAAAGATTTGAAGATCTTGTAGGCGTTCTTTGTCATTGAGGAATGAATAAAATGTTGTTTTTTTGTTCTTTCTATTTATATTTTTTTAAATTTTTATTTGATCGATAAATAAATTAACTTTCAGATATCCAATAAAACAAATTTTAAATATTAAAAATATAGTATATCAAAATCTTGGCCAAATAAATGCTAAATTTTAATTTTTTTCCCCGGTAAATATAGACAAATATATTATGTATACAAATGAGATATATTTAGTAATTATTCTTTTTTGAAATATAAGTTTGTATCAAAACGTATAAAATCTATGTATATATATCATACATGCCATAAATGGTAATTTTACAAAACATTCTCTAAAATAATCATGGAATAAAATTATATATTTATATTAAAATTATCATATCTCTAAATTATTATATATAAAAATAGAGGAGCACCTTTAGATTTCCCACAATTCATTTTGCTCCAATTTGACTTTGAACAGTACATGGGAAATGATGACGAATTAATATCAACGTGCGTGGATTTGACATCGTTAATGTTTGATTCATTTTTTTATTTTACGGTAACATCTTTTTTGTAGTTTCCTTAATATATATATATATATATATATATATTAGACAATATAATAAGTGTTAAAGGACTTCAACAATAATCTGAGTCTGTTTTTCCAAAAATAATGAACAGTAACTTTCTTTTATTTTTGTCAATTTTTTATTTCTTGTGTGCTTCTTACTCTCAGCCTCTTCTCATTTTTAGGGTTATTTTGCTCTCCGCCTCTTCTTATTTTGCTCTCCCTGGTTTGCAACATGCCGTCACCTCTATTTTCTCCTCCTCCTATTGTTGCTCTGGGGTTGGTTGCTCTGTGCTTGGTGATAGATGGTTAGCTTATTTTTTACGCTATGGTGTTAGAATATGATGGTTTTTATTTTTATTTATTTATTTTTCGACTTGATTATTTGATTCACGAGGTTGCAAATCTATTTAGCGGGTTGCTGTATAATAGTCAAGATTGTAATCTCTCTGTCATTTTTTCCTTCAAGGTATGCCTTGATTTTTCATTAACTTGGGATCACTATATGCAGCTTATTGATTTGTCTGGTGGTTGTCTGGATGTTTGATTTTTTTCCTGTTATTTCACATGATTGTCACTAGGCACTTATAGTTGTTGCTGGAGTGGGTCAGATGGGCTGCAACGATAGAAATACTCAAAATGTTTACTGGAGTTGAATCCATTTATATGGTGCCATTGATATTGGCAGATTATATTCATTTAATGCGTTTGGGAATTAGTGATAAATGTACATATTTAAATTATATGCAAAATTCCGAAGAAGATTAAGAGCCGTGCACTTGCACAACATGTTAACCCATTGATGGAGTTCGTGGTTCAGCTTTTCCATACAGTTCCAATCACGATATTCTTTTGCATGCGAAAGTGTTTTTTGATACCCAGATGAAATTATGCGTTGATTGTAAGAAGTTTGCTGGCCTTTTACGGAGTCATCACATGTTCCCGTATAAAATTCCCCTGTTAAAATTTGTCTGAATCTTCATCACCATATTGTTAGGAGCAGAAGGCCACATTTCAAACAACATTTTTTGCAATTCACGTGATTTTGTGCTTCCTGGTGTGATCGAGTTGTTGACAGATGTTTTTTATTGAAACATCACGAGAGTCATTCACATAAAAAATTACCACAAAAATATTTTGTTTATGTGGTTTTGTACTTTTTGAGTTGCTTGACAAATTGAAAGATGCATGTTTCCACAAAAATGTGTCTAGACACTCTCATAGAAGAGTGGTTTGTCCGCCGCCTGTTGATAACATGGGAGAGCAGCTGGAAAACATTAATTCTGGATCTTTGGTGTGTTGTTATTTGGTATCAGTTTGTTCTCAATGATTGCATTAAGAAAACATTAATTCTGGATCTTGGGTGTATTGTTATTCGGTATTAGTTTGTTCTCAATGATTACATTAGGATTTTTAGGGTCAATTTTTCTGAAGTTCTCATACATTCACAGTTCATTTCCTATAAGAAGTTGGCAAGCAGCCAATCAATTGTATGATAGGGATAGTATAGGATGGTTAAAGTTAAATTCTTTAGGAGTGGACTTTCGAAAAATGTGATTTGCCATTCTTTTGTTCCAACAGTGCCGAACTGTTTGATTTTTCAATTTGATTCATACTTAGCAGACTGGTATTCGACTCTTGCATCCGTGATATAATTATTTTTGGCATGTGATAAACTTGATGATCGCTTTTTAAATGTTCGCATACTGCTATGAATGTCGCACCCGCTCCAAATGCAGCAATATCTGGGAAGCCATACCATTCCACTGCCTGTCATTACTAACTCTCATCCACAAGTTGTTATGCTGCCAACTATAACAACTGCACAGGCTCCATCCGCTTGTCTACTTCTACCCCTATATTGTCAATTCTTGACTCATCTGATCCCCGACGCCTCAATGAAGCGCTCAACTGATCTGGTGAAGCCATCATCATTTTTTAACCCACCACCTTTTTCTTCTCAACTTATCATACCTCCCGTTTCTTCAGCTATACCCACTGATAATCTTCAACAACCTTATGGCGTGCCTTTACTCCAGTCATTTCCTCCACCAACACCCCCATCATCACTCCCTCCAGCTCCTCTTCCCGCACCAAATTATGGGCCTGGCATAAGCAGAGAAAAAGTCCAGGAAGCAATTCAAATGCTTGTTCAGGTATTCAAATCTTGATGAGTTGATTTTATTTCCATTTTTTTTCTCTTAAACCTCATTTTTACCTATTGTGCATATATTCGCGTTGGCGGGATAATCAATTTATAGACATGGTTTACCGAGCAGTTTTGAATGCACATCAGACATGATAGAGTTTGGAAAGTAAGTGTAGGTTTCTCTCTGTGACGATATGCTATGTAGTTGACCTCTGTATAATAATATTTGTGTTAATTTTGTAGTTGATTTCAGTTTCATTAATGTTTTAAGATGTTTGTATTTCTTTGTTGTTGGATTATGGAAGGGGTCAACATTTACATTTTACAAAATACCTTGGTTTCTAAAACACCTTCCAGGTTTTTGAAGAAATTTAATCTTAAACCACGTTTGAATTGGCAGGTTTCAGTTATCAAATCCTTGATTGACCAAAAAATTTTATATTATTATCCACTTATTTTAATAGATAGGATGTGATATTATTATCAACATACATTTTTTTGTTGGTTTTATGTTTCATCTCTTGCATTCATTTTCAACTTGTGTAGGATGTGGGGTCCTCTTCTGGCAGATGTTGTCCTTCAGGTGCTCGGAACTGATTACACTAGGATTTTACGCATTTGCTCAAGTAATGATGCTTCATATTTATTTAATCTACTACGTTTTATTTATTTATTGTGATAATCTCATATCTCAATGAAATCATTCTTGATTCTTGACCTCAGCTTTTAATATCCATTAAAAAGATAAAGATCCATATGGTTTTTCTTCTACCTTTTTTATTTTATTTTATGAGCTTATGATGTTAGCGCTCCCATAAAACAGCATCTGAAATGATGTGAGAAGAGGTCGGTGTTTCTTTGATGTTCCTCCCCTATTGTTTCGTTGAAAAGACTGATATTTGATTGTCGTCGTAGTGACATTAGATGTGTTTCCTTTACTATGAATGAGTATCCATTGTTATGAACATAATTTGAAGATAACTGCTGGTTATACATAATAATCCTTGAAATGTTTTATAAATAGTGTTCATTTTAATTTCACGAAATGAACCATTAGTTTGTGTAAGCTCTTGCATGCCCTTATTGTCAATTTGGGGGGTTCCGAGACTTAGTACTGTTTTTTTTTCTTCTTACGTCTGCAATTCCAACTTGTACAGACTTCTTGATTCTCATTTATTTTCTTATGTACGTAGTTCCAACTTGTCGAGTTTAGGTTGAGCTTTTTCCCTTTTCATCTGTTTTTTCTTGCAGATCTGTCTAGGTTTTCTCGTGCTCTGTGATTTGTTCCTCCATTTAACATATGTCCTACCTCTTGGCCAAATGGTTTGGTTAGCTCTTTTTTGTTCCTCACTTGTTTAGAAACTTTACCATAATAAGTTTGTTCTCAAAATGTTGCCTACGCTTATATCATTCAGATCTTATTTAAGATTAGCACCTGAGAAGTGGCTATTATGCTAGCCTGCAACTAGCCTACTGGCACCGCGCCTTGCGCGGTGCAGCACGGACTAGTATATATATATGAAGCTAAAAAAACATTGATGTGAATATATTAAACATGGAAGTTGAGTCGAGCCAACTTACCTGCCTGTTGAGCTAGCTCAAGCTCAAGATTACAATTTCAAGTCAAAAGTTCATAAGCTTTAAACTATACTATGAGTAACTTTAATATATAATAATTTATAAAATAATACATAAATAATGTTATTATTTTTTGCATATATTTGTAATATAACATCATCATTATTATATACAGACATGTTTACCTATTTGAAGTATGTTGGAGAATAATAATTGCTCCAGTTAAGAGAGTGATCAAATCATGACACTTGAGCTGCTATATATTTTTAAAACTTTGAAATTGCAACTATCATCACTATAGTGTGATTTGTGTTACTTTGTTTGTAGCCAATCATTGTTGTTGTTAGAAAATCTATATTTTGGTATAAACAAAGCAGAATTGCTGAAGATATAGAGCTGACAGAGAATAACGATGATATCAGTCCAACTCAGAGACGGATAAGGTCAACATAAGAGTAGTTCAGAGGAAGTTTTGAGAATATGTGGTCCATGACTGATGACAAAAGAGACATCATTCGGAAGGACATTTGACAAGACAAGACTGTACCTGACAAGATAGCTGGTAGACACCGAAAGAAGAAAGTCCACAGAGTTACAGTAGGTGGATTAAATGCACTAGTACTATAACATGTTTTGCAACAATATATTAATGCACAACAATACAATAGCAGAAAAAGCAAATTCAAATGCACGAGAGAGTGTGAGACACAAACTCGTTATCGACATATAGTTCAACTCTCGGAATTTACTCTGAAATGAGGCTCGACTCTGCTCATGTACATTCAAGACATATTAGCTTATTGGAGAAGCATTCAAGGCACCACTTTCAAGCTACATCAGATCGCTCAAGGATCAATGTGCTAACAATGGTTGTCAGCAATTGATTGCTACAACACTCACCTTCATTATTATATTTGTAATGTACTTAATATTTAGTAGAGTGAAGTTGTATTTTTGACGAGTCGTCAGAATTGGTAGTTCTCAGCTTTAAGTATGACCTCAGCTGATTGAGTGGGTAACTAGGAGTTTAGATCATAAGTGTGACATTTGTCTAAGTAGGTTTGTACGAATGTGACTGTATAGTTCAAAGTCCTCTAGTATATCATTCCTGCAAATGAATAATATAAGATATAGAAGGATTTAGCCATCGAACTTCCACAAATAAACCTTGTATTGTTTATGACTACGCACTTAACTACTCAATCTTACTGCTCAACTCCTGCTGAACAGTCACCAGTTGACATGTATTCGATACATCTGCTCGAGTTAATTCCATACTTAATGAAGTAGCTCGACAAATCAGTTTTGATCAAGAAATGGCTTTAGGTTGCTTACCCGATATAAAGATCAACTTATGGCAGCAGTTAATGAATTCTTCAGTAGCGGATGTCTGTTAAAGCAAATGAACCATGCGTTGATTACTTTGGTGCCAAAATCAACTCATGCTTCCAGGGTCAATGATTACCGTCCGATCTCCTGTTGCAACACCACCTACAAGATTATATCGAAGATCTTGGCCTTGAGAATGTCTTCGGTGCTGCACACGGTTATAGACCTAGCGCAGGGGGCTTTTATTAAGGATCGGTTGATTGCTGACAACATACACTTGGCACACGAACTACTTCGTAATTACAACAGGAAACGAATATCTCCAAGATGTATTCTGAAGGTGGACCTACAAAAGGCTTTTGACACGGTGAACTGGGATTTCCTTAGATCGGTCATGCTTGGTCTGGGGTTCCCACATATGTTTGTTCGTTGGATTATGGAGTGTGTCTCCACCACAAGCTACTCAGTGGCAATTAATGGGGGCATCTTTGGTTACTTTAAAGGTCGAAAGGGCCTTAGGCAAGGGGACCCACTATCCCCCTTCCTGTTTGTTATCTGTGTGGAATATCTATCTCATTTGATACGAAGGGAGACCACAAGATCAGATTATAATTATCATCCGATGTGCAATGCTGCGGGCATCACCCATCTTGCCTATGCTGATGATCTACTTCTGTTTGGGCTTGCGGACATTCGATCTGTGGAAATACTGTCAAATTGTCTTGCATCATTTGGCTCTTGTGCGGGGTTGTTGGCCAACCACCTAAAGTCATCTCTGTACTATGCGGGCATTGATTAACACTTGAGATCTCAGTTACTCGGCATTACAGGTTTCTCCCAGGGCTGCCTTCCGTTCAGGTACCTCGGTATCCCTATTGCTGCTGAGAAGCTTCGTTTTGCTGATTATGGGTCACTCATGCTTGCCATCTCGGCCAAACTCAATTCCTGGCCGAAGCGTACTTTATCATACGCCGGGAAACTGGAACTTATTAGATCGGTCCTTCAAGGGGTGGAATGTTTCTGGCTGTCCATACTACCTATCCCTTTTGGGGTCATTGACTGGATCTATTCACTATGTCGGTCCTTTATTTGGAACACCAAGCACCCGTCAATCTCTTGGGCATTGATGTGCACTGAGAAACATGATGGAGGAGCAGGTCTGTGGGATCTGAGGAGTTGGAACAAAGCATTACTCTCGAAGGTACTGTGGGATATCCATTCCGACCGAGAATCATTATGGCTGCGATGGATCCATCATAGATATCTCAATAGAGTGGCTGTTTGGGAGTGGAGTCCAAAGCCAACGGACTCACCATTGATTAAGCGAATCCTACAGATAAAGGATGAGCTAATCGCAGGAGTTGGCTCCACTGAGTGTCCAAACACTTACTTGTTGGTATATATACACGAAGCCTAGTGCATCCTATTACTTTTTCAGGCCTCCTGCGGAAAAGGTTATATGGGACAAGCTGGTTTGGAGACGGGGAATCACGCCGAAACATGCCTTCACCCTTTGGCTTGGGATCCTTGGGAAATTACAAACAACTGACCGCCTTTGCTTTGTGGATGACAAAGCATGCAAGTTATGCCCAAATGGTCTTGACACACATGAGCATCTGTTCTTCACCTGTGAGTTCAGTAGGGAGTTGTGGGGGATGATCCTCAACTGGCTTGGTTTACGGCACCAAATGTCTACAATCCGGAGTGCTGTTAAATGGTTCAAAAAACAATATGGTGGAGCCTCTCGGCGCGCTACGGCTAGAACAATTGCGCTGGGGGCAACTGTCTACTACATTTGGAATGCTAGGAACCTGAGGTTTTTCGAAGGAAAGGTGGCTACCACAAATGGCTTGTTCAGAAAGATACAGTTGCACGTTCTTCGATGTTTGAACTACATATTCCCGGATTAGATTGTATAGGGATTATGCTTGGGCTTTATTTTCTTGGTTGTTGCTGCTATTAATTTTTTATGCTTCTGGTTTAATTTGTTTTAAACCTTGATACTTAATTTATAAATTTATTTACCGATAAAAAAAAAAACAAAGTGGCTACTAAACTCGGAAAAGAAAGACTATTTCACTTAACAACGAAGTTGAACAAATCTACCTTGTTGTGTATATAAAGACCAGCAAAATAATCTTGTCGAGTAAGATTAGTGAAGCCATCGTTAGCAAGGTACCAGCAAAGTTGTTAGCAGAAAGATCACATTCAGAGAAAATTACAAGGAATATCATAGAGCAAGCTGCAGATAGTCAACAAGTCAAATATGAATATTAAAGAAGTCAGAAGAAAGTACAAAGAAGTCAAATCGTACAAGTATTTCTCAACATACATATTAATGTATCTAACAGACAAATCATTCTGAAAGCTATATATATATTTGAAAATTGAAGACAATATGATGGACGATCCAATTTTCTTCACAACTCATCGATTATATTTCTCAGAGTGGGCGATCCAAAGAAAAACTCCAAACAATACAAGCCTCATTGCGAATGAGTGGTTTATGTAACTGTAAGACTTGTTGTCTGAACAGATTGAGAGTTTAAATGAGTTTGTTGTTGAGGAACAACAAGGTAGCTAAAACTTTCAGCGAAGAATGAAAAAGCTTGCGGAAGTTGGTTTATACAAAAAAAGTTGTACTAATTAAAGTCTTCTAGTGGATCCTTCTATTCTGTGGAAGAAGATGAGGCATAGAAGGATTACATCACCTTCGAACTTCCATAAACAAATCTTTGTGCATTTATCTTTGTATGTTTGATTTCTCAGTTTACTCAGCTGAATCAGTCTCAGAGTAGATTAGTTCTGGTACCTTCCGCTTGGTTTCTAAACAAAACTCTACGTCAAGCACCAGAACTATTGCAGCTCAGTTAGCAGGAATCAGACATTTGAATTGATCAATCACTTGAACGATTTCAGCGAGTGGGTTAAGAGTAGCAAACTCGAACTTGTAGGACCGATCCTCATCGTATATTATTCTTAAATTGTCTACAATAAAATTTTATTATGAATTAGGATAACAATAATGCACGAGACTAGTATGTCTATTGATTGATGGCATTTGCTATGGAAATTGGCTTGCTGAAGGTGATATAGTTGTGTTTTCTGATTCACAATCTGGAACACAGTTGTGTAAGAATTCAGTTTTCATGATAGAACTAAGCATATTGATATTAGGTTTCAGTACATTAGGGATGTTACCAAAGACTTAGTTTATCTTGAGAAAATACCTTCTGAGTTTAATTCTGCTGATATGGGTACTAAGTGTTTATCTCTTAGTAAGTTTCAATCATGTTTAAAAATTTTAAAATTTGATACCGGTGATTGATGCATGATTAGTCCCCTGGTTAGTGTTTTATAACCTGCTTTGTGCTCGTTACAAAAATGTTACCCTGGTTACTTTCTGTAAGGACACTCGTACCCTGGACCTGTTATTAGTTTATTAACCCATGCATTTAGTGCATACAATCATATAATCAGGGAAAAACCACTTGCTACCATAGCAAAACATGCCAACAATAAAATTTCTTGCATTAAACCGTTTAATGCTCAAATTCCCCATACCACTTGACTTATAAGTATGCATGTACCTTATAATACACTAACATGTTCTCAGTTCATTAGCAATTCGTTAAATAATTGCATGCAACCCATAAATGAAGAGAGAAAGGCCAATGCCCTTTTATACAAACCATATACACATATAGAAGTGCTCACATACGAGCATCAAATGAGTGTATGTGTATCTAATGTATAAAATACCCTACACAATACAGGTACTGATACTTCAGTCCTAGAAGCACCTCCAATCCATAGCTCGATCTCTACGCCGGAGCAACCGTTGTACCTGTTCCACCTTCCAACAATTTCATTATCTCTTATTTATTTGTAAACCCATCTCCAACCGCACCAAAGTTCGTCAAGCTAAAAGCAACAGGACGTAGCCGGGGGAACTCCCGCGGCAAAAATCCTCTCCGGAAATTGAAGATACGTACGGACGCTGCGTTTCTCTGCCAATAAAACACAACGAATAGAAGGGTCAGCCAAAGTGCTACCAAAATGGCCTTGTGGTTCGAAAAAAGAGAGATAGCTGCGGTGGGGCTACATCGGCGATTGTGGTGGAGGATGATGTAGTTAGGGGATGGCGAGACCCACCATCTCCGCCACCAAGATGGTTGGCTTGATGTGGATGGTGATGCTGTTTCCACCATCTGGATTCAGGCACTTCTGTATCTAACCGAAACCTTTGAGCTAATCAGGGTGTAGCGGTCGAAATTGGAGTTTTGTAATGCAAGAGAATCATTTTTGTGAGAAGTTGGATGAAAGGTGAAGTGTCGGGATCAGCAAAGTGTACAACATGATAACCGGAGATGAATGTGGAGTGCGTTCAAAAGTTGGTGAGATTCAATCCGTTGCTGTAGGATATCAAAATAACCAAAACCATCAAATTCCCAAAGCCAGTTAATCACCACATTGATTAACTAAAACCATTCATGACATACCAGTTTCATTATCAAATATCATTAAATGAAGGAGCATAGATATCACATATGTCTAACCAATGATTCCATGGTTCTATTTCATCGCTCGCTCCACAATTATTAATGAGCATGCAACCACGTGCCCAAGCACGTTCACAATTCCCAATTATGTCGTCAATCCAAGACAATTAACCATTTTAGAAGACCGTGGGCGAAGCATGCATCGATTCCACAACACAAGGTAATTACCAAAATTCCCGACCTACCGATCGATCGCTAGGTGCCACCGATCGATCGGTAAAACCCAAAAATTACATTTTCGCTACGGTATTGCACCGATCGATCGGTAGCCTCTATCGTTCGCCACTACCGATCGATCGCTACGAGCCACCGATCGATCGGTAAAATGTCTGATTTTTACCCATCGCTACGCACTTGCACCGATCGATCGGTCGCTGCACAAACCAAAAAACCACCATTTTTAAAAGCTTAAAAACCTCAACAAACCACACCCAACTCCTTTCAACTCAAACCAACAACAATTAAAACACCCTTAGACATCCAATAAGGGTTAAAACACATTTTAAAACAAGAATAACAAGAATCCAAGATTCTCTAAAATTTCCCAAAATCCAAACCCAACTCTAGACTCAACCAAAAACCACAAAACTACTACCAAATCGAAGATAAATGCGAGGAGAAGAATAATATCTTATTATCTTTGAAAAATCTCGCTCCAAGATCGAGCCTTGCTCGATTCTTCCATGGGAGGAGAAAATGGTGAAAGGGGGGGGAAGGGGAATCGCTGGTGAGGGGAGAGAGAGAGAGAAGAATGAACCAATCCCTAACACCGAGTCCACTTGGTATATTTATAGTATGAAGGCTCAAAAATCCCGAGTCCCCCACAAATACATCATGACTCATTAAAAATCATCTGTGTTCAATAATTATCTCTCAATCTCAATTTTTCATTACCAGCCCCAACTCAAAGCACCCCGAACCCCAGATCCCACCAAAAACCAAATTCCAAGGTTTATCATCACGATGAGAATACAATCTTAACCCTTGGATCCAACGACCCCGAATGCCGGATTTAAAATCCACGGGAGTCCCAACACCACAATTAATTCATTGCCACAATTAAAATCCATAAAGGATCATTACCACATCAGATTTACACCATTATTTCCCGGGCATCACACTTTCCCTCTTTAACTTGCTATGTGCTTGTTATTGTTTTTCCTTGTCTTTACTTTGTGTTTTGACAGGAACCCGGCCCACACAATTATTTTGTGTATTGTGGGGACCGTAAGACGATGATGATGTCTGCATATGTTTTCCCTACGTTTGAAGTGAAACTGGTATTGGGCCAATGTGAAGATTTGTTGGGTATGTGGCCCAACTAATGTTGAGCCCATTAGCCCTTCTTAATATTTACCTAAACCTGGTAGCCGAATGTGTGATATCCGGAAATTAATTGTGTTAATCCCGGAGTGATTATTTAATTGTGGTAATTATGAGATAATTATAGTGTTGAGACTCCCGAGGATTTTAATCCGATATCGGGGTAGTTGGATCCAAGGGTTGAGATTTATTCTCATTGAGGTGTTAAACATTGGAATTGTGTTGATAGTGGGATCTGGAGTCTGTGGAACTTTGGATTGAGGTTTATGATGTGAGTAAGAGAGAATTAGTGAACACGCATGATTATTAAAGAGATTTGGTGCGAGTATTTGAGACCCAGGTTTTTGGAGCCTTGGTAGTATATATATACCAAGTGGACTTGGTGTTCACCATTTCCCTTCCTCACCCTCTCTTATCTTCTCCACGCCTCTCTTCTCCCCATCTCTCCACTTTCCTCTTCTCTTTTCTTCCCCTCTTGCTTATCTTGTTTTGATAGTATTTTTGCAAGTTTTGGTTAAGATTTGTGTTGGGTATGAATTATGGGGATTTTGAAGTTATTGTTAAGTTGGTGTTTTAGTGTTTTTATTGAGTATAAATTGAGTATTTGAAGTAGTGAAGGTGTTGGGGGTGTTGGATTTGAATTTGGGAGTGAAAAACACCATTGAAGCAAAATATTTTCGGAAAATCGCAGGTCGCGATCGATCGCGGTGTTGGCGCCGATCGATCGCGAATTATCATTGAAAGTTGAAGAAGATAAACAATGTTGGCGATCGATCGCGGAGCCTCGGCGATCGATCGCGAGAGGACTAAGCTTGGCAGTGAATTTAAGCGGTCGATCGCGGGGAGACGACGATCGATCGCGGCTTATGGTCCCTTGTTTTTCTCAAACTTTGTTAAATGTTGGGATTTTGGAATGAGGATTTGTTTAGTAGATTTTTGGGACGATGTCTACATTTCAATGGGAATATTACACTTTCAAATGAAATGGTTTGAGTTCAACTTTAATAAGATGTACTACTCAATTGAATAAATTGATAACTCACTGAACATAGAAAATGGGATGCCTTGAGTAGTATGCATATTGTGACTGATCATCGTAGTATGATGATGTATTTGTGGGTTGAATACATGCTTGTGCATGTGGTTATGTGCTTATGATTAATTGTGAGTTATTAACTATGTATAGCGAATAATTCACTGGATCTCGGGCTATGGAATTATAAAGTACGTATAACGTACAAGCATAGCTTTATATATATTATTGACATTGTTGAATGAATAATATATTATTGTTGCAATGAGTTGGCATGCGTTGCGAATTATGTGATGCCACTATTTAGGAGCAATGGTTATGATGTCGTCGCTGTTGAGCGAGCATCGGTTATGATGACGCCGATGTTGAACATGCGAGAGTGTTAGAATGACATCGTTGTTGAGAGAGCGATGTGATACGATGTAATAGAACTACGAAATCATTGTTGAGATATATGTGATATATGTAAATCATTAGTGTAATGATTTAACTATATTCGATTATGAATATGGCGGTTTGAGTATGGGTAAAGTTAATCAATGTAATGATTAACTGATTTTGGGATTTTGATGATTTTGGCTATTGTGAGAACATGAACAGCGTGGGAGATCCCGTATGATGATGATACTATACATGAGTATCTTTTAAATTTACAGCATTTTTATTCTGTAAACTATGAGTTGTGAGATTGATGTTATTGAGAATGTGTTATTGGTACGCTCACCCAGTGTGGGAGCTGTTTCTATTGGAACAGGTAGAACATGTACAACATTGGCTCTGGAGTTGAGTTCGAACTGTTGATTGAAAATGTTTCCAGAGCTGAGGTACCAATGTTGGTATTGGGTGATATGTTTATACAATAGATACACATTTACTATTTCAATGCTCGCATGTGAGCATTCTTATGTGTATATGGATTTTATAAAGGCTTTGAGATTTCTCATTTCATTTACGATTTGCATGCAATTAATTAAGGGAATTGCATAATGAATTGAGAATGTGTTAGGGCATTATAAAGTTATACTTATGCCTGGAGCTATGTTGGGAATTGGTTGTTGTGAGGAAAATGTCAATTTTTTTACAGATGACGTGTTAATGCTATAGAAGCATGTATAAGGATTGTATGCACTAATTTATGACGTAATGCACTAATAGCGGGTTAGGTAGCAAGGGCCTTACATAATGTGTAACCATGTATGTGCGATGTATGCGCTTGGTGGGTTTGGGTTTTGGGAAGGTTTCTGGCTTCTTGTCTGATTGCTTTGTGCAGTCTGGTGTTGGGCGTGTGGAGTGGTGGTTCTGACCATGCTGCTCGGTTTATGGTGCTGTGTGTTTGCTTGTTTTGTGTTGTGCGTTCGCTTGCTTTGTGCAGCGGCGGGGTTCCTTGCGTTACCAGTGGTGTCTTCACCTTCCGATCTTTATCATGGTTTCTCTCATTGACGTAGATTGAGAAAATAACAGATCTGAGTCGGACCCCTATATATTGATTACTATTATATACTTGCATACTTGTATATTTGTGTTGGTCATGAATTTACAGTTACACAAGATGATGCCAAGGCGTATAGACACCTAACATTAAGATATGGACGCCATCTTACAAGTTTTTTTCACATCAGGCCATCCATGGGCCAGAGATACGGGTGACGTAAAAACGACTTTGGATATACTAATACTTAAACTTATGAAGGCTTACTTGCGTTCATCTCACCTATGGAAAGATGCTCTAAGGGTGAGTATAAGAAGTTATTGCTAGGTAACTTACCAAAGATTGTTTTTTCATTTCATTATCTGCGTTCTCCGCTATTAATATCAACTCAATCAACATGCATATTGGTTGCCAAAGTGAATCTCCATTTTATGTTTATTTCTGTGAACTCTTGACTGATTGTTGTGGTTTGAGGACTTGTGATTTGAAGTGCTCATATCACAATTCATAGTCGTTCTATCTTGGGAGACAAATTGCTAATGCAAACCGTTAGCACCATAGCAGGACAATATTGTCTTAAGGACGGAGATTACAAATCTCGCCTCGACATAAAACTTGTTTTGAAGCCATTGTTATTTTTTCCTGAGATACACTTTGAGAAAAATTTTGTACTACAATCTTAAATAATATTCGAGCAATTCAATGGCTTCATCGAGTGCAACAACGACTCATGTTCATCATGATGAAAGGCCTGAAAAATTCAATGGGAACGATTTCAAGCGGTGGCAACAAAATATGCTATTTTACTTGCCACACTGAGTTTGGCAAGGTTCTTAACCGAGGAGCCTCCTACGATTGAAGAAGGAGAGACTGACACCCAAAAGAGGGCGGCACTGGATGCATGGAATCAAAGCGACTTCCTATGCAAGAACTACATCCTAAACATGTTAGACAATAAATTATATAATGTTTATTGTCTTGTGAAAACAGCAAAGGAACTCTGGGCATCGCTGGAAAAGAAGTACAAATCCGAGGATGTCGGCATGAAGAAATTTATAGGTGGACAGTTCCTGGATTTCAAGATGGTTGATACCAAGCCCGTGATGGCGCACGTGCAAGATCTACAAGTATCTTGCATGACATTCATGCGGAGGGAATGAGTCTAAGTGATTCATTCCAAGTCGCCGCTATGATTGAGAAATTGCCTCCTATGTGAAAGGACTTCAAGAACTATCTGAAACACAAACGAAAGGAGCTGAGTCTTGAAGACCTTGTGGTTCGATTACGAATCGAGGAGACAACAAAGTTTTCGAGAGAAAGGCGGGTATGTTTCAAATGGAACCACGGGCTAACCTAGTTGAACAAAGAACCGGATCAAAGCGTAAGTTTGACGGTACGTCATCCAACAGTGGCAAGGCGAAAAAGTTCAAAGGAAAATGCTATAAGTGTGGAAAGCCCCATCACATGGCAAAGGATTGTCTTAACAAAGACACTCGTGGGAAAGCAAAAGATCAAGTCAATGTGACCGAACATGATCGGATCTCGGATGACTTGAATGATCTAATGTTAACCGTTGTGGTCTTTGAAGCGAACTTGGTGGACAACCTATGGAATGGTTCGTCGATTCTGGTGCAACCCGACATGTTTGTTCAGACAAGGCCATGTTCTCCATATACACTCCAATAAGTGGGCGCCAACTCTACATGGGAAACTCCACAACATCTCCGGTAGTTGGTCTTGGGAAGGTGGTTCTAAAGATGACTTCAGGAAAGGAATTGACTTTAATAGATGTCCTACATGTTCCCGACATCCGAAAGAACCTGATATCCGGATCGGCTCTAGTCGAGGCGGGTTTTAGACTAGTTTTAAAATCTGGAAAAATTGTACTCTCCAAAATGGAGTTTTCGTAAGAAAATGCTATATGGAGAAAAGCATATTCAAAATGAATGTAATGACGGTTAAACGTCAATTTGAAAGCAATAAAGTGAATGATTCTACTTATTTGATTGAGTATTGTAATTTATGGCATGATCGTTTAGGTCACATAAATTATGGTTCACTTAACAAATTAGTGAAGTTAAACTTATTGCCTCAACTGAATGTTAACTTGAAAATAAGTGTGAGACTTGTGTCGAAGCCAAGTTAACGAAACCGCCATTCCATTCAATTGAAAGAACTACGACACCTCTTGAATTAATTCATACAGATTTATGTGATCTAAAGTTTGTGGAAACTAAAGGTGGGAAAAAGTACTTCATTACTTTCATTGATGATTGTACGAGATATTGTTACGTCTATTTGCTAAGAAGCAAAGACGAGGCCTTGGGAGTATTTAAACAATACAAGAATGAAGTTGAAAATCAACTTAGCAAAAGGATAAAGAATGTTCGAAGCGATAGAGGAGGAGAATATGGAGCACCGTTTGAAGAATTTTGGACTGAGTATGGCATTATTCACCAAACCACTGCCCCCTATTCACCACAATCAAATGGTATTACCGAACGTAAAGATCGTACTCTCGTAGAGGTGATGAATGCTATGTTGATAAGTTCTGGATTATCACAAAACTTGTGGGGGGAAGAAATCCTGTCAGCCAACTACATTCTAAACAAAATACCACACAAAAGTAAGGATGAAACTCCTTATGAGTTATGGAAAGGTCACAAGCCTTCCTACAAATACTTGAAAGTGTGGGGGTGCTTGGCTAAGGTAGAAGTACCAAAACCAAAGCAAGTGAAAATCGGGCCTAAAACAATAGATTGTGTATTTATTGGTTATGCTAACAATAGTAGTGCATATCGATTTTTAGTACATAAATCTGAAATAAGTGATGTGCATGAAGGTACAATCATGGAATCAAGAAATGTGGTATTTTTTGAAGAAGTATTTCCTTACAAAACTAACAAGGAAATGAGCCCTAAGAAAATGGTGTATGAAGACGCTAATCGTGACTCTATTGAGGATGTAGAGCCACGACGTAGCAAGAGAACAAAAGTGGCTAAGACTTATGGTCCTGACTTCATGACATATATGTTGGACAATGAACCAAGATCGGTTAGTGACGCCTTATCTAGCCCTGATGCTCTTATGTGGAAAGAGGCTATTAATGGTGAGATAGAATCCATAATGCAAAACCACACGTGGGAATTGGTAGACCTTCCAATTGAAAGTAAACCATTAGAATGCAAATGGATTCTTAAAAGAAAATACATGTCTGATGGTTCAATTGATAAGTACAAGGCGAGACTCGTGGCAAAGGGATATGAACAAAAAGAAGGCATTGATTACTTTGATACATATTCACCAGTCACGAGAATTACGTCCATTAGAGTGATCATTGATATCGCTGCTCTAAACAATTTAGAGATACATCAAATGGATGTAAAAACAACATTCCTCAATGGGGAACTTGAGGAGAAAATTTATATGAAACAACCCGAGGGGTTTGTTTTTCCCGGACAATAGAAAAAGGTGTGTAGACTCGTTAAGTCATTATATGGGCTTAAGCAAGCGCCAAAAGAATGACATGAAAAATTTGACCAAAATATTTTGTCAAATGGTTTCAAAATTAATGAGTGTGACAAATGTGTTTATATGAAAAACACGCCTAAAGCATATGTAATATTATGCTTGTACGTTGATGATATGCTCATAGTGGGAAGCAACTTAGAAATCATCAACGCGACTAAGAAAATATTATAAAACATTTTGAAATGAAAGACATGGTGAAGCTGATGTGATACTTGGAATTAAAATCTCCAAGATATCCGAAGGACAAGTATTGTCGCAGTCTCATTATGTTGAGAAAATACTCGAGAAATTTCTCATGAATGATTCGTCGTCTGTAAAAACACCCTATGACCCGAATCTACATTTGGTTAAAAACAAAGGAAACACTGTCATGCAATTAGAATACTCAAGGATAATTGGCAGTCTCATGTATCTCATGAACTGTACACGTCCTGATATTGCATATGCGGTTGGCAAACTAAGTAGATTCACGAGCAATACAAATAATGACCATTGGAAGGCATTGCCGAGGGTACTTAAATATTTAAGATACACCATGAACTATGGATTGTACTATACAAGATATCCTACTGTATTGGAAGGATACAGTGATGCAAATTGGATATCGGACACTCAAGACTCCAAGTCGACAAGTGGTTATGTGTTTACCATTGGAGGGGCTGCAGTGTCGTGGAAATCTACCAAGCAAACTTGTATCGCTAGATCCGCTATGGAATCTGAATTCATAGCTTTGGATAAAGCATGAGAAGAAGCCGAATGGCTTAGAAGTTTCTTGGAAGAAATTTCTTGTTGGGAAAAACCTATGCCTGCAATTAAAATACATTGTGATAGCCAATCTGCTATAGGAAGGGCACAGAGTAGCATGTATAATGGAAAGTCTAGACATATACATCGTAGACACAATACTATTAAACAGTTGATCTCAAATGGCATTATGTCCATTGACTACGTGAAGTCAAAGGGAAATATTACGGATCCGCTCACGAAAGGCTTGCGTAGAGATCAAGTATATAGTTTATCGAGGGGAATGAGATTAAAACCCTATAATCAAAATCTTGTGGTGGATACACAACCTATGTGACTGGAGATCTCAAGATCTAGGTTCAAAAGGGACAACCAAACTACAAGATTGTAAAAACACCTTGGAGCAGTAATCTCAAACCCATTCCTATGATAAGAGGTGTAGCCTGCAAAAGGGGTACGAGGAAAGGCAAAAGGCCTTTAATGATTCCTAAGACATATTAGAATATGTTGGAGTATAGCGGGATACTCTTCTAGGAGATCACCTACGTAAGTGCGAAGTGTGGTCGCTTCAAAGAAAGAAAAGCACTTATGAAACCAAGCGTGGTCCATGGACGAAACGAACACAACCGTAAGAAACCAATACGAAGATAAGAATTATTATGGCGTGGGTTCAATTGACTTGGTTTACACCAACGACTAAATAGTTCAAGACTATAAGTTCACTATTAAGTCAAGTAAATCCGATTGAATACTACTACGGAAGATTCAAACCCGCAAGCTATCTCTCCAGATGCCATAATAGTTCGTCAAAGCACTCAATTGCATACATGTATTGATTTAATTCATGTGGGGGATTGTTGGAAAAAAACCTAAAGGTGAATTAAAATAACTTGCTCGATCAATCGAGCGGACCAGAAAAATGTCGGGTCTTGTGAACAGTAACTCGATCGATCGAGCACTGTGTATGTTTTGTGAAATGGTATGTCCATTCATGTTTCAGGTGCGATTTTTGGCCAAATATTGCCTCCAAATGGTGTCATTTGGACTTGATTTTTGGGTCATTATATATATAACATATCTCCTCTTGTTTTAATAAGACAGATTTTCGAAATCAACATCATATTTTTAGTGAAATTTGATAGCATTTGTTGTTCATCAAATTGAGTGCTTTGAACCTTTGTGGTTTGAGGACTTGTGATTTGAAGTGCTCCTATCACAAGTCATAGTCGCTGTATCTTGGGAGACAAATTGCCATAGCAAACCGTTAGCACCATAGCGGAGCAATATTGTCTTAAGGAAGGAAATTACAAATCTCGCCTCGACATAAAACTTGTTTTGAAGCCATTGTTATTTTTTCCTGAGATACACTTTGAGAAAAATTTTGAACTACGATTCCAGGCTTTACCGCTTTATCAAAACTTTGACGGTTGATGAACTGTTATACCTAAAAGAGCAATTTGGCTATTCGAACCAAACAAAAATGGGACCATAAGTTTAGACAATATCAAAGCGGTTGGTGTTTTGCATGTTATAATCTATAACTTGGTACAATTAAATTTAATCCCGGCTTTTGTACTCTAATCAGGCCTTGAAGAAAAACGCAGCAGATACCATGAACTAGTCACATGTATTCGATCTTCTTGTTTTTCAGTTTGTTTTTTTTATTGCATAAAACATGATAATATTAAATCAAACCAAAAGTACAAGAAATACAACAAGGAAAGCCTAACACATACCTAAACAGGAACATTGATAAATTAGTATACATTAATATAAGAGATGGACGTTTACTTTTTTGCTCAACGGATTTAGGGACTCCCCGTTCTTTTTGGTTTTTGGCTTGCTGTGTTCCTCATATATATATTATCTTCGAAGGTCTTTCCCTTCTCACAGTTTCTTCTTGTTTAGGTAGGCATAGAAAAACATATTTATGTTCTTTCTTAGTTCAGTAGGCAGAGAACAAGATTTTATAGGACAAAGGATTCTTGTGCGTGTAGTTTTCTGAGGCCGGACCGTTGGTCATACGCTATGTTACAAGTGAGTTGGTGTAGTTAGGTTGGTTGTTTTTGCTCATGTTATGTCCGTCTTTGTTTCCTACCGTGTATTTTCAAGGAAAAAAATTGATATGCTTCTCTTTCTTTCGTCTTTGTTGTGCCTTTTTGTGTTGCCTTCCTTGCTAGCTGTTTTGGCCTTACATTAATCTTGGTAGGCCTTGTATCTTAGCTTATGTGTGCTTGTTCGTTGATTGGTTCTCTGCCTGTGTGTGTGGTTCTTCCAGTTGGGGTCTTGTTCTCGTGGTTTTGTGTCCTTGGGGAGTTGTACATGATGGTCCTTTGTTTGGGGCTACCCTTTCATGCCCATGTGGTTGGGTTGGTCTTCCCCCTTGGGTTCAGAAAAAATTCCAACAGCGTTTGACAGAGCAAATATCCTATCATAGGAACCTCTGGAACAACAAATTAAAATTTGAATTTTAAAAGAACATAATAGACGAGAGCATCCCAAACAATATAGCGAGGCTGGAAAATATCAACTTTGCCAAACAACCAAAGCCTCCAAAACCACCCAAACTAATGCACACACAAACCAAAAACAATCAACACAACCTAAACCAATTTGCATACCAACCGAGCCCAACAATAACTGGAACATGGAGAAAGGAATTTTTGCAAGAAAACCAACCTAAAAGCAACACCCCAGTAATGACCAGTAGGCCTCGAAGAACACACTACGAAAGGAAAGAGAAATGGTGGATGTGTTTTCCCCCGTGCCCTCCAAATGAAAAATGCCGAAGACCAATAAAAATCAAATGACCAACAACAACTTATATTGGAGAAAAAAATTGCAAACCACCAAACCAGAATGATGACTTTCGCCCACTGATGGGATTACCTACAGTGAAATGGCAAGAAAACAGAGGTAAAAAACAAATCAAAAACACGAAAGGCAGCAGAACAACACAACATCGTCGCCTTAAACATTACATTTTGCCCCCCCTTAAATTATATTTTGATCTCTAATTTTTTTTTTGGCCTAACTTTTTTATTTTAAAGTTTTTTGCCCCCCTTCCTAAAAATCCTGCATCCGCCACTGACGAGCAAGAAGCATGCTTGACATGATGAAAGGTGAAAAAGAGGCGGAGACACGTTCATAATAACCGGAAGGCAATGAAATGCACCATCGGTCCAAGCTTGCTGACAAGAAGCCTCACAATGACCCCAACCATCGGTTAAAGGCTTGCTCAATAAAATAAATCATTGGCCCAAGCAAATTAAATAAGCCCAATAGGAAAAACAAATGAAAAAACCCAGAAAAAGTCAAAAACGAATTAAATAAAAGCCAATATGGTAAGTTACTATTCATTACTACAGTAATTCGGGAAAACAAGGCACGATGTACTGTATGGTTAAGTTTTACAAGATCAAAACTATTTATTTTCTTTATTTTAAACTATATGCAGATGTATTGCAGTTTTAATATAAGTTTGAATGTTTTGTTTCATCCACCAACCGATTACATGTGTTATTTATGCAGGTACCAACACCTTATTTACTATTCTTACAGGTTCCCAAAGCCTTGCACCTTGATGTCCTCCTTTTCCTCGCTCCTACGCACCAGCTACGCTATCCGCAGAGGTCACTCACTACCATGCTGTCGAGAACTGCCCTGCTTTAGAACACTTAGGGCCACTAAATCATTGGCTGTGTGTTTCTGTCAACCGTAGCTTAATTAATTTCATAATTTATATTCTTTTCCAGGATTCAACAGTCCCTTCATTTCATTATTTTGTTTGAGATAGCAGGAAACTAATTACAAAATACGAATATACACATGTTATACATATATACATATGTATTCCTTGTAATAGTCTCTTTTCTTTTATTTAATATTTTTTTATTTTATTTTATTTTTATTACTTTTGTTATTTATAGTTTTACATATTATTTTTGTTATCTATCAATTTTACATATTATTTTTGTTAATCGATATTGTATATTAGAAACTCTACATTCTGGTAGAATGACTTTGACACGCCGAAAGCAAAACACTTTTTTGGGTTTTGCTTCTTCACAGCTTCCCTTCATCCCCTGATTTTCTTCCCTACTTTATTGGCTTTTACAGTGATTTTTTGGTTGCTCCTATGTTGTCGAAAATGGAAACACTTTTTGGTTGAACATATAGATGTATGTCATCCTTTATGCTCCAGTGGCCCGAAGATGTTATTACAGGTCTATTTTATTTAAACTCTCGATGTTCTCCCTCCCTTCAATCTGATTTGGTCCAAGTAGCCAAAGACCAACAAAGTGAAACCAGATCCCCTGCAAGGTCGAAGATGAGAACTGTCTTCCAAGATATTTGATTGTATAACTGAGGATAGACGATAGACAAAAACTGATTTAAGAGCAACAAACTCTCGTATTCAAAGCCGTAACAGAAATCCGTCAACCCATGAAATTGACTAGATAGTGCACGTCAGTAGTCAAAGTCAAACAATGCCCGAGCAGCGATACAGAACCAAAAGACCACCACTGATATATATAAATCAAGATATATATAAAACAAAAGGAGGAATCGACGAGAAAATCCCACATAAAGCATGCACGGGACGCTCCCCAATCCCGCACGTTCCACCAAATCCTCTTATGTCAGCTGAATGCTCTTCAATACAGAAGGATGGATTTGGAGGATTTGGTGCTGCTGTTTTGAGTTTTCATCAGCTAGAAGCTCACGAAAGTTGGTAACAACGTGCTTGTTGCGCGTATGAACTCTTTGAGAAGGATGGTAACCAGAACATCATGATTGAGGAATTAGCTTCGGTAAAAACTTTTAAAAAGTCTAGTTGCAAATTCATTTAAATTTAAATCTGATCCAATAATAATTTTTGAAAACTTGTTTAAGGAACTAGGACTTAGCCCCTTCAGTTCCAGTGCATTTTGTTCTCCATGATTGGATCAGGCACGCAGATGGAAAGCCGAGTTTCCTGGGATTTGTCAAGTTGTTGCACGGTGTTTCTTACCGATCCTTCGCCAAAGTTCATTGACACATCCCGGTACATTACAATCACCCAAACCCCCGAACTGGTCTTGCCTAATTATATTTGTGAAAGCACGAAAGATCCACCCGAGACGAACCATCCGAGTTTGTTTCGAACCCTTATCAAGATTCATTGATTTTAAGGTTTTTGACATCAGATCACGTTCAAGTAATGAACGAACAGAGCTGCAACGAGTAAAAGGTGAGCCTTTGTGTAACCGATTAAATGCTTGTAAATATGTGTGCTATTTATTGCAGTTTGAAACATATAGTAACTTCTAAATTCTTACACTCTAGCATTTAGGAATTTTTATTTTGTGTTTTATAAGCCTAGAAACTTGATTTTTAGGTTAATTTAAAGTCAAGTCGGATTTGATCCAATATGAAGAATGCCGTGGCATAACATTTTGTTTTAAAATGAAATTACAACACAGTATCACTTTCCAAAACATCTTTCGACTAAATCTCCCAAAAAAAACTTCTTTCAACTAAATACATCTTTTAGAAAACTTTATTTCAAATAAATTCATTTATCAAAACTTAATCTAATTAGTCCATTGATTATGACTAAAATACCCTTGCTCTAAACCTTCATCCCCAAACATTATGCCCATTTTCCACCATTCGCATTCGTTATAGTTGAATATCCTTGAGTTTCGATCAACAACAACAATTATCGTCGATTTTTTCCTCATTCATTCAGTTCGCGCTCAAATTTACAAACAATTGTGCTCGATTCCTTCATTCAGTTGTGCAACATCTTTCTGTATATTGTGCGTTGGAAAGTGTCGGTTGAATTTGCGTCGATCTCATAACATTTTCGTTGATTTGTGTTGAATTAGTGTGTTTTTTTTCCGCCTGTTCTCCTGCAATTCCGATACCATTGCGGCATTGTGATTGGTCAAATTGCTGAAATTCTAAATTCCTGATTGCTTTGACGCATTGTGATCGGATAGTTGATGCATGGTGATCTATCAATTCTGAATCTTCGTATCAAAACTCAAATCGACTTTTGTTGTGTTGACCTTAAGTTCTTCGATTATTGTTTTCTATCTGTGAAATTTTTTGTTGTTTTTTGAATCGATTTTTGTGTTGTGTTCCTCACAATTCATTTTGGCTCCAATTTATATAAAATGTTGTTTCCTTGAAGCATTAACAATGAGCTTTTTTTCTCCTACCTCAAAATTTCATTTTGTGCACATTTCTTCTGCGTGACTTCTTGGTGTGGATTGGTCAATTTTTTCATCATTCAATTGCTGGTAGATTGGATTTTTATTCATCGAATTAGTACTGGTCCCGATTAAGTTGAGATTAATCTTTTTGTTGCTATATACGTACTGATGGGGCAAACAACAACAATACTTTCCCACTTGTGTCTAGCGGTGCATGTAAATTACATGCACCGTTAGACTCATGTAATGCATGTGACTCGTGCATGTAAAATTGACTCATACGGTGCATGCAAAAATTAATCATGTGGTGCATGTAAAAATTATTCATGCGGTACATGTAAAATTTGCTCATGCAAAAATTTACTCATGCGGTGCATGTAAAATTACCCATGCGGTACATGTAAAATTGAGTCACGCGGTGCATGTAAAATTTACTCATGCGGTGCATGCAAAAAGTACTCATGCGGTGCATGTAAAATTGAGTCACTCGGTGCATGTAAAAATTACTCATGCGGTGCATGAAAAAAATTACTCATGCGGTGCATCTAAAAATGAGTCATGCGATGCATGTAAAATAATTAATGCGGTGCATGTAAAAATTACTCATACAGTGCAAAGTGTTTTCATAAGTGGGGTTAGTTTGGTATTGTATTCAAAAATGGATTTAGTTGACTGAGCCGAAAAATCTTTTATCTAATGGTACCAGTCCGAAATTTTCCCTTTTAATTTAGTGGACACGCGACTGGTTTTGGTAAAAAAGAAGAAGAAGAATTGATACACTAGTCTGGAATTAATTTATCTTACTAAAACACGCGACTGGTTTTGGTAAATTACTCACTGTGATCGTTCGGTGTGTTTTTTTGTCGAATGTGGATGAATCTAATAGCCATTTCTTTTGGGAATCCTTATTTAGTAATGATCTATGGCTCAGGTCCGCTATTGGCGTGGTATCAAATTTTCTACATCTACATTGAACAACACGTTGAGGTGCCTCAAAAAGATGTTACGTGGAACTATACAAAATATGAGAGTTTGTATTCTTGGGAGGTCAGGTACAATTTAGGGATAATTGCATCTAGATCCCCTCGACTTTGGCCTATTTACAGAAAGCTCCCATTGTCTTTGAAAAATTACAGAGACCTCTAACATCGTCAAAAACAATTAACATAATGCGTGAAATGGCGTTTTTGCCCTCTTCTATATTTAATATAAAATTATCAAAACATTACAGATACATCATTTATACTATATGTAATATAAAATTGTTACGATCAATAGGAGTGATTAGGGGGGGTGAATAAACACTCTACTAAAATTTATCTTTTTCGATTTTCCTGGATTGATTTCACTTGGGTTAGCAAATGAAACATATTTCTTAATTAATACTAATTTGAACAGACCACTGATAGTGTGTGTTGGGTTTTGGGAACCCGAATAATCTTGGTTTTGATGTTAACATAACTTTTTATTGTGTTGTTAACATATTTCATCAAGTGTGCAGTTCATAGATGATATCTTACAGCTTGATGATGTGCTAAGGAATGACTTCGAGTTATGTTGCTGAAATGAGAATCCAACCTCCGCTGGACCCCGAACGCTGTTGACTAAATCAATCATATCTCGTAGCTCGGATATCGCAACGACGTGTTTCTAAAGATGTTTGATAGCCAACTCAATTCTCTACAAGTCATATTTCAGGCCAGCAGACTAGAGTCGAAGGTTTACATGACGAAAACATGTATGCAAGAGCTTGCAGGTACAAAGCTGAAACAGCAGCGGACAGATTGTAGCAGCTGTGATATATCGGCCATAACTCTCAGCTCTCTTATTGAAACGAGATGATTCAGTATGGGTTGGAAAGCTAAGCCAAATATCTACAAGTCATCTTTGGAAGTCAAAGACTGAATCGGACATTAAATATGGCCAAAAAGCTTCTGCAAATCACGCAATGTGCTGCTGCATCCAGCAAACATACAGCAGGACAATCGCCTCGTATTTCGAGCATAACTCTCTCATACAAACTCGAAATCGAGCGATTCTTGATTCCGTGGAAAGCTAAGAGAAAGGGAGACAACTTTCATGTAGATCACTTTGCCCATAAATCAACGAATCAAGAGCTATAACCAAGAGAACAAAACAGCAGATGTTGGACAGCAGGGTACCAGCAGACCTTAGGCCAGCGGATGCTGAACCATCAGACCTTAGGCCAGCGGACGTTGAACCAGCAGACCTTAGCTAGCGGATGTTGAACCAACAGAGGCCAGCAGACCCAACTAGCACACCTCGGGCAGCCGACTCGACCAGTGGACCCGAGCAGCAGACTTCCAAAAATAGCCCAGAAGCATAATATGACAGTTGCAATGTTTGAAAGCTTACCAAAATTGTCCCAACGGTTATATTCTTGTATCTAACGTATATATCATTACTTGGGGCTATTTATACATGATTTGAAGAAAGCTCAATAACAGCTGATTGAAGATCAATCCAAGCCTTCCAAAGCAAACCAACTTGGGATTCAATTGGGGAACTTCAAGACAAAAGCTGTTAAATGAAGAGCACTCCCCAAACCTTTGGCACCTCTTACATTGTTGTATCAAATTCATTATGGAATCATTTATGCCTTTGTATTCACTCTATTCATTGTATTTGTGAGCTAAAATAGAAGAGTGAATACCATTGTAACAGTTTGTGATTCATCACAACTGGATGAGAGGTATTTGTATGTGAGACGTTAAAGAACATACATAGTTGAGTTGCTAGGAGTTCTAGTTGGATGGGGGAATGTCCAACTGGATCGGGTTTGTATAAAAAGTTGTATAAATCAAAGTCTTCTAGTGTATCTTTCCATGAGACGGAAGAAGGGGAGATGTAGAAGCGTTGTACTTCGAACTTCCAGAAACAAATGCTTTTGTTTTTACTTTACTGCATTTATTTACCTAACTGTTTTACATACTTTCCTGTATATCTTTAAAATGACTTTCAAATGGTTAATCGGTTATAGAGCGGGTTATGTCGAGTGTCTTCTGCTCGTTTTGCAACCGAACTCGATATAATCTCTCGGTGCAATTATTTCAAGAACACGAGCTATTGAAGCTCAAGTTGGTTGAACTCGGGTGTGGAATGACAACCCACCCCGAAATCGATCCTAACAAGTGGCATCAGAGCCATTTTGTTCTTGGAAAGCATTTTAACCGATTTTAGACGGAAATCTTTTAAAGAAAATTTCTCATGAGCATGAATATTTTCATAGCATAATTTTCAAAAACATGGTGTATGAAATTTTTAGCATAAAAATCAATTTCACTGCATTCATTTTGCACGAAAATAATTTTAAAATCATTTTAAATGTTCAAATTTTGTTCAATCTGTTCTAAACTCATTTTAAGTTTAAAATTGTTATTTTGAGATTTTCTTCTAACAATTTTTGAAGCATTCAGTTTTTCTAGCAGCTTGCAGCGACTTTGGGAGAATTGGCATAACTTATTGCTCGGATGTCCAAATGACGTACCATTTTTTTGCGTTGCAAACTAGACTCATAGAGGATCGCGTCAGTACAGGTCTTGCAGCCAAAACTTGCTCTAGGAAAAGCAGTTTATTAGTTCAAGTTGGACTAAGTGTTCTGCCACCGAAAAGATGAAATGTACATTGTTGAGTTTTGTCAAGAAATTCAAATTTGTTGCCAAGTATGCTTCATCCATCATCAAAAAGGTTATTTTTGTTCAAAAATTTATGTGCATTGCATTTTGTTTAAATTTATTTTAGCTTACCCCATTTGCCCCTCACTTGTTCAAATTTTCAAACCTTTAAAATTAAGGGGAGATTTTAATCTTATCCTTGAGGGGGAGTAAACTTTATTTGTTTTCCTTTTTTATTCACTCAAAAAGAGGGAGAAATATGTTGTTTAAAAAATATGATTTTTCTTGTTATGTAACATTGTGCTTTAATGTTAATATTTTTATTCAAGTTTTGTGATCATCAAAAAAGGGAGAGATTGTTGGGTTTTGGGAACCCGAATAATCTTGGTTTTGATGTTAATAAACTTGTTATTGTGTTGCTAACATATTTCATCAAGTGTGTAGTTCATAGATGATATCTTACAGCTTGATGATGTGCTAAGGAATGACTTTGAGTTATGTTGCTGAAATGAGAATCCAACCTCCGCTGGACCCCGAGCGCTGTTGACTAAATCAATCATATCTCGTAGCTTGGATATCACAATGATGTGTTTCTAAATTGGTTGGATAACCAACTCAATTCTCTAGAAGTCATATTTCAGGCCAGCAGACTAGATTCGAAGGTTTACATGACAAAAACATGTATGCAAGAGCTTGCTGGTACAAAGCTGAAACAGCAGCGGACAGATTGTAGCAGCTGTGGTATATCGGCCATAACTCTCAGCTCGCTTATCGAAACGTGATGATTCAGTATGGGTTGAAAAGCTAAGCCAAAGATCTACAAGTCATCTTTGGAAGTCAAAGACTGAATCTGATATTAAAGATGCCCAAAATGCTTCTGCAAATCACGCCATGTGCTGCTGCATCCAGCAAACATACAGCAGGACAATTGCCTCGTATTTCGAGCATAACTCTCTCATACAAACTTGAAATCGATTGATTCTTGATTCCGTGGAAAGCTAAGAGAAAGGGCTACAACTTTCATGTAGATCACTTTGCCCAGAAATCAACGAATCAAGAGCTATAACCAAGAGAACTGAACAACAGTGTTGGACAGCAGGGTACCAGCAGACCTTAGGCCAGCGGACGTTGAACCTGCAGAGGCCAGCGGACCCAACCAGCAGACCTCGGGCAGCGGGCACGAGCAGCAGACTTCCAAAAATAGCCCAGAAGCATAATATGACCGTTGCAATCTTTGAAAGCTTACCAAAATTGTCCCAACGGTTATATTCTTGTATCTAACGTATATATCATTACTTGTGGCTATATATACATGATTTGGAAGCTCAATAACAGCTGATTGAAGATCAATCCAAGCATTCCAAAGCAAACCCACTTGGGATTCAATTGGGAAACTTCGAAGACAAAAGCTGCTAAATGAAGAGCACTTTCCAAACCTTTGGTACCTCTTACCTTACTGTATCAGATTCATTATGGAATCATTTGTGCCTTCGTATTCATTCTATTCATTGTATTTGTGAGCTAAAATAGAAGAGTGAATACCATTGTAACAGTTTGTGATTCATCACAACTGGATGAGAGGTATTTGTATGTGAGACGTTAAAGAACATACATAGTTGAGTTGCTAGGAGTTCTAGTTGGATGGGGGAATGTCCAACTGGATCGGGTTTGTATAAAAGTTGTATAAATCAAAGTCTTCTAGTGTATCTTTCCATGAGACGGAAGAAGGGGAGATGTAGAAGCGTTGTACTTCGAACTTCCAGAAACAAATGCTTTTGTTTTTACTTTACTACATTTATTTACCTAACTGTTTTTACATACTTTCTTGCATATCTTTAAAATAACTTTCAAATGGTTAATCGATTATAGAACGGGTTATGTCGAGTGTCTTCCGCTCGGTTTTGCAACCGAACTCGATATAATCTATCGGTCCAATTATTTCAAGAACACGAGCTATTGAAGCTCAAGTTGGTTGAACTCGGGTGTGGAATGACAACCCACCCACGAACTCGATCCTAACAAGTGGCATCAGAGCCATTTTGTTCTTGGAAAGCATTTTAACCGATTTTAGACGGAAATCTTTTAAAGAAATTTCTCATGAGCATGAAATTATTTTCATAACATAATTTTCAAAAATATGGTGTATGAAAATTTTTAGCATAAAAATCAATTTCACTTCATTCATTTTGCACGAAAATAATTTTAAAATCTATTTTAAATGTTCAAATTTTGTTCAATCTGTTCTAAACTCATTTAAGTTTAAAATTGTTATTTTGAAATTTTTTTTCTAACAATTTTTGAAGCATTTAGTTTTTCTGGCAGCTTGCAGTGACTTTGGGAGAATTGGCATAACTTCTTGCTCGGATGTCCAAATGACGTATCGTTTTTTTGCGTTGCAAACTAGACTCATAGAGGATCGCAATGGTATAGGTTTCGCAGCCAAAACTTGCTCTAGGAAAAGAAGTTTATTAGTTCAAGTTGGACTAAGTGTGCTGCCACCGAAAAGATGAAATGGACATTGTTGAGTTTTGTCAAGAAATTCAAATTTGTTGCCAAGTATGCTTCATCCATCATCAAAAAGGTTATTTTGTTCAAAAATTTATGTGCATTGCATTTTGTTTAAATTTATTTTAGCTTACCCCATTTGCCCCTCTCTTGCTCAAATTTTCAAACCTTTAAAATTAAGAGGGAGATTTTAATCTTAATCCTTGAGGGGGAGTAAACTTTATTTGTCTTCCTTTTTTTTATTCAAAGTTTCTACATCTACATTGAACAACACGTTGAGGTGCCTCAAAAAGATGTACGTGGAACTATACAAAATATGAGAGTTTGTATTCTTGGGAGGTCAGGTACAATTTAGGGATAATTGCATCTAGACCCTCTCGACTTCAGCCTATTTATAGAAAGCTCTCATCGACTTTGAAAAATTACAGAGACCTCTAACACCGTCAAAAACAATTAACATAATCCGCGATGACGTTTTTGCCCTCTTCAATATTTAATATAAAATTATCAAAACATTACATATACACCCCTTATATTATATGTAATATAAAACTGTTACGATCGAATATGAGTGTTTAGAGGGGGGGTGAATAAACATTCTACTACAATTTATCTTTTCCGATTTTCCTGGATTGATTTCACTTGGGTTAGCAAATGAAACATATTTCTTAATCAATACTAATCTGAACAGACCACTGATATGTGAGCGCGGAATCGGTATGTTCTTTGTTAGCAAGGCCGGTCTGATAGCATTGAAACATGAAGTAGTGCAAAATGTAAATGGACAGGATGTGTTTCTGGAAGTTCGAAGGTAATTCCTTCTACGTCTCCCCTTCTCCCTATGAAGGAAGGATTCACTAGAAGACTTTGAGTAATACAATCCCGTTGTACAACCTTGATTCAGCTACCCCACTACCAGACTGAAACTTCTACTCTCTCAATCTGTTCAGACACAATATGTCTGACAGTTACAACAAACTCACTCTTCTATCTTAGAACAAATACAATTGATAGAGTGAATTAGTCTGAGCACAAATGATCCTTAAACGATCAAATAAAACAATAATATATGCTATCAACTTTGAGCAAATCGACAAGATGAAGTCTTTTGATGATAGTGTTCTGCTCGAATGAATGCTCAATAAATGATTGATTGTTGATCTTGTATGCGTGTTGTATATCTCTTATCGTTTTTTTCTTTTCCTTTTTTTTCGTGAGCATCTAAGTTGCACCTTTATATAGGCATTTCTGTCAACGACAATATTTCTTTTTTGCGTGCAACTCTTTACTTTAGTCAACCTCTGAACAAACTACAGTCTTCTATATTTGACTTTTTCCCTTCTGGTCTGTTCTTTCGGGGCTTGTCAGATAAGATCTGCTTTGTCTATTTACCATTTAAGGTAACTTCAATATTTGGTCTGTTTCAGCATTAAATGCTACATTAAATGCTTCAATAAATAGCCGTTGATTATTCGGACTGATGAACAAAGTTTACTAACTTAGTCTGAATTGATCTTTCTGAAATAAGCTCTGATCTGATCCGCATCGATCTGCATCGATCTGGTCTGTACCGATCTTGTCTTCATCGATCTGGTCTGTTTTGTCATCTTTAAAATTCGGAACCAACAAATTCCCCTTTTTGATGATGACAAAACCTAGATTCTTTATCTTTTTAAGTCCTTTCTCTTGTAGAAGTATGTTCAAAATAAATGAACTAACTGTCTTCTTTATTATTTAGGAGTTCAGATCGATTAAGTCTTTTAGCTCAAAATAAATGAACTTTTCAAAATAAATGAACAAGACTGTGAATTCCGAAAGACTTTTTATAAGCTCATATGATGAATACCTTTACAAATGTTATTCATTACAGGCAGTCATTTATTTCTTCTTTTCGGGCGGCTGTTCTGGCTTCATTTATTTCTTCTTTTCCCCTTTTTGGCATCAGCAATCTCCTGAAGGAAATTGACGATTTGCGTAAGCTGAGTACATATAGCATCGAGGCGATGATCTTGGGTAAGAAGGGATTTGGCAACTTCGGTTGTTACTTCTGAAGCCAGCTTGATCTATTCTTTTCTCAGGCTGGTCTTATAAGAAGCTTGTTGAGAGAACAGATCGTTCAGACCATGATGTATACTATCGATGCTCTTCAGCATCTTTTCCTTGAAATAATCAAAGTCCATAGTGGTAGTCAACTGGCTTTGGTGTACTTCTCTTACTCTTTGGGAGAGAAAGAGGAAATTTTTAGATAGTTCTCGAAGGGACTTGGCCACTGATGGAGCATCATCAAAGTAGTCCATTATGTCTTCAGCGGGTTGTACAGCCAGCTGTTTCCCTTTTTCAGTCAAAACGAAGGGTTGCGCGAGATCTAATTCTTCTGCAAAAGCTTGAGGAGAAGATGAGTCAGCCGGCACAACAGATGGAGCAGCAGATTGTCGATGTTTGGACCGGACTAATTCAACAAGATCCGTAGAAAATATATTCAAAAAATCCAAGTCTGCAGCTGACTGATCTGCTTGGACTGTTTTTGACGGAGCTGGAAGGTCTTTAGGAGAGATTGGTTGAACAGGCTCCTCAAGTTGTAAATTCGCAACGATGCCGGACACGACTAGTCCAACATCGACGATGTCTTGAGTGACAATAGTCTTTGGTGCGATTAGCGTGCTGGTCCAAGCTTTGGATACTGTGGACGCAAAAGGAGGAGACATAGTAGGGGAGTCCAGTAATACGTCCATTGCCTCAACCTCTGCAGTAGTGTCCGCTGGCTTAGTCTAGGGTTCCTCATATTCTGCAGAAATTTGCCCTGCCATAGTCTGGCTTGGGGTTGGGTGATCCGGACTGGGAGGAGAGGTTGAAATATTCAGCCTCTAGCGATGCAATCTGACAGCCATATGTAGAGTGAGGACGTCCATCTCTAGCTGAGATATAATCACGCTGTCGTCCTGGATAGTCGGGCTGGTTATATCAAAATTTGCTTTCTTAGCTTGGACAAGGAGAGTAGTGAGCCTTAGCCTATGTTTTGCACGTAACAGCTCTTTCCGATGCACAATGATGCGAACATCATCTGTTTCCGTGCTCCATCTTGTTCAATCGTTTGAGCTTACCGAAGAACAGATTGAAGTGATTCACCGTTCTGTACACGACCCATTCATCGAATATGGCAGCGAGGGCCTGTACTTTTTCTTCAATGTCTTCCATGGCAAGGTCAATAGCTGTTTGAGCAACTGATTTGGGCTTTGAGGGTGCAATATCTGTCATGATGACTTTGCCCTTCCCAGCAACATATGAGGGCTTGATCCCTGATTGGGTATAATCGCTCAATTCTTTAATCACAATACCCTTGACAGCTGGGATATTGGATGTGATTTGGAGCACAACTTTGGCTAGTTTGGGTTGAGCTATGGTTGTTTGAGGTGGAGCTTTGAATTTTGGGGGTGGAGCTTGGAGTACTGGGGTTGCTTGGGTTGGAGGAGAGGTAGATATGGGTTTGGGGTTTAAGGTTTTCAGGGGTTTGGTGAGTTGGGTTCGAGGCTTCTTTGTAGGGGTTTGGTTAGGGGTGAGGTAGTAGAGGCAGACTGGGTTTCATCAGAGTCGGTCTGGACCACTACCAGTTTTCGCTTAGTCCTGGTCTTCTTTGTTGTAGCCTGTTCTGCATCAACATCCATTTTGACGGTCAATAATTCAGTGGGAGTTGGGGGGCACTTTTGGACTTTAACAGAGCTAGTCCTTTGGGATTAATGACTTTGAACCGACTGAGTGCCGAAGATTTCCCCAGCTCAATATTCACTAACTCCAACAACTTGCTTAGTGAACAACAAAACAGACAGCCTGCTCTGCGGAACTGGTGGTCTCCAATAAAACACCAAATAGGATGGATGACCAGTTCACTTTCTTTCCAAAGTGGATTAGCTGTCATGGCTCCAAATTTTTCAGACGTCACAGCATAATAACTTCCAGCCTTGCTGAGCAACGACTTTCCAACGATGTCACATAGCACTTAAAAATGGAAAGACATCTATTTCTTCGAATGCATGCTTAAGTGTGGGTCCGAAGATTGACACTCTACGCTGAAATTCCTCCAGCGTGGCTTTGGACAAATGAGCGAAATCGTACATGCCAGAGCTAGGAAGCCCAAACGTCTCTGTAAACATTTCCTGAGAAATTTCCATATTCTGGCCACTAACTGAAGAAGATATGGAAATCTTGTGACACACGGCGTTTGAGAATAGTTCTCTGATCTCCGATTCATATACCACCGTGCCACATTCCAAAAATTTCCTCAGTCCGGATGATTCCAGATTTTTGAACATAGATACCATTTCTTTGTCTTCTATCCTATAGATAGCGTCAAACTCAACAGATAATGAGTTGTGAGTAATGATTGACATTTGAAAGATTGGTATTCGAATATAGAAGAAAGAAGAATTTTTAGAATAGATAAGCAGACAACGGTAATTATAAAAGCAAAAAGATGAATGAGATGTACAGCTTGATAAATACAGAGATATTAGACACTTGTCTGCATCTCGATGACTAGTATTTTAAAATTCAAATTTTAACGGCCTGGATGAGGGTATAGTAAGGCGGTTAAAGTTAGATCAGTCCGGGTTGCAAAAATATTACTATGTTAAAGATTGATAGTGTTTTGAGTCAGATCGTGGGATAACATCAGATCGATAGAGATCGGTCTGATAGTCAGTACCGGTCTGTATCTTTCTGATCATTGCATTATCGATCTGTGCTAACACTAAATTTTTAACAACGAAGTTAAGCATTCGCTAAATATAGATATATCTATTAAACCAAGAATGTGATGAAAATAATTAAACTTAGCCTCTGGGAGTGGTTTAGTGAAGATGTCTGCAGCTTGCTGGTCTGTTGAGATATACTCGATCTGAATCTCCTTTTTGACAACATAATCTCGAATAAAATGATGTCTGATATCAATATGTTTCGTTCGAGAGTGCAATACTGGATTATATGTGATAGCAATTGCACTTGTGTTGTCGCAAAAGATTGGTGACTCAATAGCTTGAATGCCATAGTCTCTGCGCTGATGTTAAACCCAGAGCATTTGAGCGCAACAACTTCAGGCGGCGAGATATTCTGCCTCAGCTGTGGATGTGGCAATCGACGTTTGCTTCTTGCTAAACCATGAGATTAATCTTTCACCTAAGAATTGACAGTTAGCGTCTGAATATCCAATTAAATTGAAATTTGAATCTTTGGGATACCAAAGACCAACATTTTGAGAGCCTTTTAAGTATTTTAGAATACGTTTAGCGGCAATGAAGTGAGATTGTTTATGGTCAGATTGAAATGTAGAACACATACAAACAGAAAACATGATATCAGGTTGGCTCGCTGTAAGATATAATAGCAATCCGATTAGACCTCGATACATTGTTACCTCAACTGACGTTCCCCCGTCGTCTTTATCTAACTTGATTGATGGACTCATCGGAGTTGAAGTAGTTGAGCAAGTTTCCATACCAAACCGTTTGAGTAGCTCCTTGGTGTACTTGGTTTGATTAATGAAGATTCCATTGTTGAGCTGTTTGACTCGTAGACCCAGGAAGAATGACAATTCTCCCATCTCAAATTGGCTCTGCATTAACTTAGAAAATTTCTCACATAACTTGGGGTTAGTTGACCCAAAATTGATATCATCAACATATATTTGAATTAACAAAGCATGTTCCCCCTTGATAAACTTAAATAAAATTTTATCTACGGAGCCGATATGGAAATCATGATCCAGAAGAAATTGAGACAGAGTGTCATACCAGGCTCTGGGGCTTGTTTAAGTCCATAGACTGTTTTTTAGTAAGTATACGTGATCTGGAAACGAGTGATTAAGAAATCCAGGAGGTTGCTCGATGTAGACTTCCTCCTGAAGTTCACCATTAAGAAACACACTATTCACGTCCATTTGACATACTTTGAAGTATTTAAAAGCAGCGTATGCAAGAAAGATTCGAATGGCTTCAAGTCTGGCAACTGGTGCAAAGGATTCATCAAAGTCGATTCCTTCTTCTTGTCTGAAGCCTTGTGCAACCAGTTTGGCCTTGTTCCTAATTACCACGTCATTTGCATCTAGCTTGTTTCTGAAAACCCATCTGGTTCCAATAACATGCTGATCACTTGGTCTGGGAGTTAAACTCCACACCTGATTCTGTTCAAATGGGTTGGGCTCTTCTTGCATAGCCTCTATCCAATTACAGTCAGCTAAAGCTTCTTCAGTCTGTTTTGGTTCCAGGTTGGATATGAATGCAGAGTGGGTGAATTCATCCATCATCTGTCATCTAGTTCTTATGGGTGCAGATGGACTTCCAATCACCAGATCAGGTTGATGCTTCTTAGTCCAGCGGTAGTTTGGTTCGAGAACATCTGGTCCTGATGGAGACTGATATCGTCAGTATTGGTCTTAGCGATGGTATTCGTTACCTCCGGATCAGCGACATCAACTCGATCTGGTAGAACTTCAGTGGCTTATACCGGTCTGTTTGGTACTTCAGGTTCTGGTGGATTGTCTCTTGACCTGTTAACTGCAATCTCATCATCACTGTTAGCTTCGAGATGGATATTTTCCATCTGATTTTGAATTAATTCCTTGTGGTTCTCAATATTAAATGATTCATCAAAAACTACATGAATTGACTATTCCACAGTTAGAGTTCGATTATTGAAAACACGAAATGCTTTGCTAACAGATGAATATCCTAAGAATATTCCATCATCTGATTTAGATTCGAAAGCGGTTAGATGATTCATACTGTTGTTATGGACATTACATTTGCAGCCGAAGATATGAAAATATGAAATAATCGGTCTGTTACATGTCCATACTTCATATGGTGTTGAATTTAATTTCTTGTTAATCATGGACTGATTCTGTGTATAACATGCAGTATTGACAACCTCTGTCCAGAATTTTTGAGATATTCCAGAGTAAGCAAGCAGTGTTCCTGCTGCTTCCTTGAGCGTTCTGTTGAGTCGTTCTGCAACTCCATTTTGTTGAGGAGTGCGAGCTGCTGAGTATTCATGCCTGATCCCTTGGTCATCTAGAAAGGATTCAAGATTATGGTTTGAAAATTCAGTGCCTTTGTCGCTTCGAATCCTGTCTATCCCAGAGAATTTCTCGTTCTGAATGCGCTTCAACAACTTGATTAATCTTAGGCCGGTCTGGTCTTTATGTTGGGATATGCCCTAAGACAAATCATTAGATTATTGTTTTGACGTACAGTGTTTATGATTTTATGAATGGCAATTCATTATTATATATTATTCTTTTAACTGTGCAATGTGAATTAATATATATGTTAATGTCCTTAGAATAATATTGTATTATTCTTAAAGATGTCCCTAGTCAAGTATTATCATGAATAGGGATAATGATAATACGTAGAGACTAGTATGTGTTGATCGATGAATTGTTCATTGATATGAGATATCAAATCAACATATGGGTACATGTTAGAGAACGATGTACTGGACAGACCCACCATGAGAATGCAACATGGATAGTTATATGATCGTCATATGCAATTCTCATAGTGATAATAATGTATGTAATCCTTACGACTTGTGATCATCAGAGATCCCAACATAAGGAGTTATGTATCTTGATATCGTCAAACGTTACCCGTAACAGGGTAATCTATAAAGGCGACTATTGGATACACTACGAATTATGTAGAGGGATGATGACTGATCGAGATAGGATTTGTCCCTCCTATATAACAGGAGATGTGTTTGGCCCTTGATCAAGTGAGAACTAAAATGCATGGCCATGCTCGAATGAGTCGATATGAGATATCGAGCTTATTCGTTTATTATAGTTCTGTTAGGATCGGTCCGGAGTGTTTAGAGGGGGGGTGAATGAACACTCCTTCTAAAAATTAATCCTTCGTGATTTCTTTCGGATTAGTGAAAGAAATCTGTTTCTTAATCAATTCTTGTACAAAACAGACCACTGAAAATATAAGTGCGGAACGGTCTGTTCTTGTATGTAAGAACGGCTCGATGGCTAGTGAGAAAGAACGAGTGCAGAAATAAGATACACAGGATTGTTTCTGGAAGTTCGAAGGTGGTGTAATCCTTCTACGTCTCCCCTTCTTCCAATTAAGGAAGGTTTATACTAGAAGACTTTGATTTATACAATCCTGTTGTACAAACCCGATTCAGACTGGATTTACCTCACTACCAATCTGAAACTCCTAGTCACTCAATCTGCTCAGACACACTCTGTCTGACAGTTACAATATGTTTCTCACTTCTATTTTCAACACAGAAAACACAAGATGCGCACAGTGATCCTAAATGATCAAATGTTACAAAGTAAACGTGCTTGAGAATGATTTCAGCTCGAGAGCTTCTGAACTTGTAAGCTTGTGCTGTTTTTGCTTTCTTGTGCGTTTTTTTAATTGATCAGCGAGAGTCAGTAGTAAAAATCCGTAAGTTCCTTTTGTTGCATCCTTTTATAGTTGAAGGTACCAACGACATTATTTCCTTTAATGTGCAACTTTGACTCTGCTTACACTCTGAGTAGGCTTCAGTCTTCTTCTTCAGGATACTTGCCGTTCTGGTTCATACTTTCGGCGACTGTCAGGTAAGCTACTCTTTGTCTTCTTACCTATTATGGCAATCTTCAGTCTTTGGTCCTTTGTAGCATTAATTACAACATTAAATGCTACAATAAATAGCCGTTAATGATTCGGACTGAGGAGCCATTTTGTATATATCCTAAGCTGCTCTGATCTGATAAAGATAGAGATCGATCTGAAGCTTTGGTTTAGTCAGTCTGATATTCATCGATCCGGTCTGATAAGTAATGTGTCTTATCAGCTTGTACTTTTGTTGAGCGATCGATCTGGTCAGCCTGATTACCCTCGATCCGGTCTGATATGCTTTGTCATCTTATCATCTTGATCTGTTTTGGGCGATCGTTCTGGTCAGTCTGATTTCTCTCGATCCGGTCTGATATGTTTTGTCATCTTTAAAATCTCATCAATAAGATCCGGGACTAACAAGTTCTACTTGGGGATCAAGAAATAGAGATTGAATATACGAGTATGACTATTCCATGACTCGTGTTCAATCTAAACACAAAGGACAAAGGGATTAAGTTACATGGTTAATATTATCACAAGTTCTAAAGGTTATGTCGAGTCATTGACATTCTTGTAATTTGTGTAGCCTCGATGTGTTGCTAGACGCCGCTCCTTGCTTGCGACATAAAATGAGATTTTATGTCACTGCCAACATTACAAGATCCTATCGGGTCGCATAAAAGATTAAATCGATAAGGGAAATTAAATTCATTGGATGAATTAATTAATTAAGAATAGTCTTAATTAAGTGATTAAAAGGTTTTAATTAAATCATGGGTTTGGGCCCATAAGACTTTAAGAAAGTCTTGAACCTTAATTAAAGCCTTATAATATAAATACAAGGTTTTGATTAATTGTTAATCATACTTTCATATCATACTTTGATATCAAAACCTTAACCTTGGCAAAGCAAGCTCTCGGCCGCCTCCTCCAAGCCGTGATCATCACCGCCGCCGTCGTGTGGTTTCGTGGTGATTTTAAGGTGGTGGTCGATCGGTTTCGAACCGAGCTTTTGGTTTTGGTTCAAGAATAAGTCTAGCGACTTGTTCTTGAACGTCCCTTATTCGTTTAATCGTGTGGATACCGTTGAGGCAAGACCTTGGAGGTGTTGCTCGTGACTCGGGATCGTTGGACGTAGTGCACCGTGGAATCTGCTCAAACACGCTACAAGGGTGAGACTTTTGTATTCCTTTATCCGATATGAAATCCTATGTATAGATCCATTGTTCTAGTAATCCAAAATATTTTATTCCGCTGCGTTGTATGCTCTTAGGATTACTTACAGTGGTATCAGAGCCAGGTTCAAGGCTCATATCGGATTTATATGGTTAAATAGTTTAATCATATTTAGATTAATATTGCATGCTATAAAATTGTATATAATCATATATGATATGATTAAATTGAGTTTGTGAAAATCATCGTATAATTGTATTTGATATAATTGGCGAATAATTGTATACGATACACGAAAGCATAAAATCGAGGTGTTAGCTCATGCATGGCTCACGGCCGACGCCACCAAAGGGCTAGGGTTTCGAACCCTAGTCACCATGGCTCACGGCCGCCGCATGATCTAGGGTTTCGAACCCATTGGCTCGTGCATGGCCGAGCAGCCGCCGCTTAAGGGCTAGGGTTCGGACCCTGGCTCGAGCGTGGGCCGAGCCGCCGCACAATTAGGGTTTTGAACCCATTGGCTCGTGACGGCTAGCTCATGACGGATAGGGTTTCGAACCCTAGCAGCCGTGCATGGGCTCGGCCGCCGCCGCTCAATGGTTCGGCCATGGGCTAGGGTTTCGAACCCTAGGCCCATAATTGGTCCAGCCGTGGTCCATGTTGGTTCGAACCATGGTGGTTCGTAGTTAAGTCAAAATTAGTTCGTGGCATGTGATGTCCCGAGCGTACGATAATTTTTCAAAAATTCTATTTTATAGTTTTAATTAGAATTAAATTTAAAATGTTTAGAATTTAATTAATTAAATGTTAATGCATGCTTTATGTGTTGTTTAAGCATGGTGCGTGGTTATAGCCCTATGACCTATTAGATAGGATTTGTGGATGTTTGTAATTTATAATACGACCTGCGTGTCGTGCCTTCTCTATTTCATTCTAAATGTAATCCCTCCCCTATGTTCCCCTCGAATGTGAATCGAGGAATTCTATATCTTGTAAATAGTGTAGTTTTTTTTATTGATGGTGATCAATGAAGATGGAGCATCGTGCCGGGATGAGGAGGCCATTCACAAATTGGAGCCAAAGGAAGGTGCTTGTGAAGTTACCTTAGGTTGACTCTTAGGATTTTCTCATTGGCTTGAGAGAATCGTTAGTAGGGGCTATAACCATGTCACGTTTAATTATGTATGTTGATGCATGATTTATCTTATGTTTTAGATTGATAATTGTATTACACATATATGTAGATATGTATACAACTATATGTAGTGGACATATTTTAAATTATCAAACTAATCATGAGATCATTAAATCCCTCTAAAATATTAAGTTTTAGATGCCTTCCAAAATTAAAAGTACTCGTCAATAACTTCGATTGTACATGTGTGGGTTTGCCAAAGCAAAGCACCGTGGCAATCTTAGTAAGGCGCGAAAGGATAAAAGTGATATCCGTTATACTTTAAATTGGGTACGACTTAACTAGGTTATCTCAATAGGATTGGGAACTTAGAGGCATGGGTTGGATAATAATTCATTTGATGAATTGAACAAAGTGTTGTTCGTCCAACTATCCAAGAATTACATGTGATGTAATTGACAAAGTGTTGTCTACCTAAATAACCGAGTCTTGGGCGATTAGCCAAAGCTAACTCAAGATTAGGCGAAATATGGATCTTGGCCCACTAAAGGTTTCGAGGGTTGATATTTTTGTTAAACAAAATAGTGGGAGCATCATTTAATATAAGACCATGTTAAATGATTAAATCATAAACTTATTTTGTATATTTATATTGTAGATATCCATGGCAACTAACAACGTTACTAGCACTTTATCACTGCGATCGGTCCTTGAGAAGGACAAATTAAATGGGACAAATTTCCTAGACTGGCATAGGAACTTGAGGATAGTCCTCAAACAAGAAAAGAAACAATATGTCCTAGAGGAACCCTTACCCGCTGAGGAACCTCCCCTAACGGCTACAAGAGCCGAAAAAGATGCTTACAAGAAGCATCAAAGTGACGCACTTGATGTTGGGTGCCTTATGCTTGCAACCATGAACTCTGAGCTTCAGAAGCAACATGAGGAAATGGAGGTGTTTGATATGATCGAGCACCTTAAGCAACTGTACCAACAACAAGCTAGACAAGAGAGGTATGACGTCTCTAAAGCGTTGTTTCAGTGCAGGATGGTAGAGGGAAGCCTAGTTGGAACTCATGTGCTCAAGATGATTGGGTACATCGATGTTTCCCGTCATGTGTAGAGAACATCCACTGTTTAAATACTAGTCTTATATTTTCTTCTTGGATTCCTGTCATAAAAAAGAATTACTGTTGGTACCCAATCTACTTGGGTCCTGAACGGATTAGTCCTTTGGGGACCCATACCTGAATCAACTTTAATGGCTTGTGTGTGTCTGGTATGGTGTGTGATGTGCGATAACGAATATGCTGAGCTTGTTGTGTGTAGTGTGAAATGGTGGCCTTTGATTCTTCTCAGGCAATCTATATCTTCTTTGGACCGATTTTGAGTTGTGGTAATTGGATGGTTTTCCTTGCCTTAGATTTTGCACTCTTGAGTTCGGTCTGATAGATTCAAAACTCGCTGGTGCCTATTCCGTGGCTTGGTTAACATACCCAATTCCCTTTTTCAAACATTTATCCTTGAAAGAGATTCATGTTTGAATTGTAGGCACTTTTGATTTATATATTGCGCTGGATCTAACAAATTTCATTTGTTTGATTTTGTTCTTATCCAGCAACAATTCAGTTTCATTATTAGTGCTTTCATTGATACCGAAGCCTATACCAGTGATATAACCGACATTTCTTTGTACCTCTTGCAACTCATCTAATGAAGCTCTTGATTTTGCCCATGTTTTGAAAATATGAGAAAGTTTAGCATTTTGTGCGCTAATATTCTGATTTTCTACATGGAGCTGTTCATAGGAGATTTTTAGGTTATCTAGCTCGATCTTCAGACTGTCACATTCACCTAGCTTAGAGCATGTGATGTCCCCGAAATGATTAATTACAATTTGGACATTAATTTATGTTTATGTGATTAATTATTATGGTAATTGATTTATGTGTTGGAAATTAATTATCATGTTGAAATGCTTAGTCACTTGATAGGCGTGACCTGGGGGTTGCATTTCAGGGTGCATGTTATGCATGTTGGGAAATGAGGTGTTAACATGATTTAATTGTATTGATTGTTAATTATGAGGAAAATATGGATTTAGTGGAAGATTGTTGCATTTTTGTAAAATGCTTTTAAAATACCATGTTGGGGTATTTTATACATCATGTTAATTTTGGGGTTCAATTTTAATTAACTTTATAACCCCTTTACCCCACTATACCCACCTCACTTTACCATCACTTTAACCTCACTTTATCCTTTACTCTTTTAAAATCCCCAAATTCACTCTCAAACCCTAACCCATCTCATATTTTCGAAATTTGGCAAGGAAGGAAGGAGAAATCTTCACAAAACTTTTGTTTGTGAGATTTTTGTTAAGATTTGGAGTCCTCAAGAGGTATGAAACACTTCCTAAAGTTTTAATGATGTTTGATTTAGAAATGGGTTAGCATTTTGAGTTTTGATGTGGGTTTGTTTTGAGTATGTGTGGTATGTTGTTGGGGTATGATTTTTGAAGTGTTTTATGTGGGTTTTAGTGAGTTATGATGATGTTTGAGTTGTTGGAAAGTTTGGGTTTGAAGGGTATGAGATTGAGCTTGGAAAATGCTCAAAAATGGTGAAGAATCGCGCACCAGCAGGTGGCGATCGATCGCCATAAATGAGGCGATCGATCTATGCAAATCGCTACTGGCCTTCGGCGATCGATCGCCTCATTTATGGCGATCGATCGCCACCTGCTGGTGCGCGATTCTTCACCATTTTTGAGCATTTTCCAAGCTCAATCTCATACCCTTCAAACCCAAACTTTCCAACAACTCAAACATCATCAAAACTCACTAAAACCCACATAAAACACTTCAAAAATCATACCCCAACAACATACAACACATACTCAAAACAAACCCACATAAAAACTCAAAATGCTAACCCATTTCTAAATCAAACATCATTAAAACTTTAGGAAGGGTTTCATACCTCTTGAGGACTCCAAATCTTAACAAAAATCCCACAAACAAAAGTTTTGTGAAGATTTCTCCTTCCTTCCTTGCCAAATTTCGAAAATATGAGATGGGTTAGGGTTTGAGAGTGAATATGGGGATTTTAAAAGAGTAAAGGATAAAGTGAGGTTAAAGTGATGGTAAAGTGAGGTGGGTATAGTGGGGTAAAGGGGTTATAAAGTTAATTAAAATTGAACCCCAAAATTAACATGATGTATAAAATACCCCAACATGGTATTTTAAAAGCATTTTACAAAAATGCAACAATCTTCCACTAAATCCATATTTTCCTCATAATTAACAATCAATACAATTAAATCATGTTAACACCTCATTTCCCAACATGCATAACATGCACCCTGAAATGCAACCCCCAGGTCACGCCTATCAAGTGACTAAGCATTTCAACATGATAATTAATTTCCAACACATAAATCAATTACCATAATAAATAATCACATAAAAATAAATTAATGTCCAAATTGTAATTAATCATTTCGGGGACATCACAATACTCCCCTACTTATAATATTTCGTCCTCGAAATCGCATGCACTTACCCAAAATGAAACTAAACATAAATCATACCAGAAAATAGTTCCGGGTAATGCTGCACCATATGCCGTTCCGTCTCCCACGTAGCCTCCTCGACACCCCGACGATCCCACTGAACTTTTACCATCGGTATAACCTTGCTTCGTAATCTGCGATCCTCTCGATCCAGAATTCTGACCGATCGTTCTACGTAGGATACATCTGAGTCCAACTGCACTTCAGTAGGCTGTAATACATGAGACTGGTCTGGCTCATACTTCCGTAACATAGAGACGTGAAAAATATCATGTATGCTAGATAAGGATGGCGGTAGAGCCAAACGGTAGGCCAATGTACCGATACGCTGCAATACTTCATACGGCCCAACATACCTCGGAGATAACTTACCCCGCATACCAAAACGAACCACACCCCTGAAAGGTGAGATCTTTAAGAAGACCTTATCTCCTACTTGGAATTCTAGCGGTCGTCGTCGCTTATTGGCATAGGCTGCTTGCCTATCCTGGGCTGCTTTCATCTTCTGGCGTATCAACTTAATCTTTCCTTCCATATCCCTAATCATATTCGGTCCTCCGACCACTTTACTAGTCAAGTCCTCCCAATACAGCGGTGACCTACAACGTCGACCGTAAAGAGCTTCAAAAGGGGACATTTGAATGCTCGCCTGATAGCTGTTATTATACGAGAACTCTACTAGTGGTAATGAATCTTGCCACGGAGTATCAAACTCCAATACACATGCCCTCAGTATATCTTCGAGCGTCTGTATAGTACGCTAAGTTTGGCCGTCTGTCTGAGGGTGATAAGCTGTACTCAGTCTCACCTCTGTTTCCCAAAGCTGTCTGGAGACCCTCCCAGAAATGTGAAGTAAACCTTGGATCTCTGTCAGACACAATCGAGACTGGAACCCCATGCAACCTCACTACATCCCGTACATATAATTGGGCCATCTTTAGATATGTGAAAGTCATACAGTAAGGGATGAAATGAGCTACATTCGTCAGCCTATCCACGATCACCCAGATCGCATCAAATCCAGAGGCCGTCCTTGGCAAGTGGGTCACGAAGTCCATAGATATGTGCTCCCACTTCCATTCAGGTACCTCTAAACTCTTCAGTTCGCCACCAGTCCTCTGCCTCTCTGCTTTTACTTGCTGACAAATCAAGCACTTCTTGACAAAGGTGATGACGTCTCTTTTCATCCGCCTCCACCAAAACTGGTCGCATAAGTCATTGTACATCTTCCTCCCACCTGGATGTATGCTAAACCTGCTGCTATGAGCACGGTGCAAGATCCCTTGACGCAACTCAGGTGCCCTCGGCACTACCCAACGGTTACCAAGCCTCAAGGAACCGTCTTCTGCCACTCTGAACTTTGATGGCTGTCCCTGAAGTACTATCGATGACCATCTCTGAACCTCATCATCCGACCTCTGGGCTTTCTTGATAGCCTCAAATATGTTTGGCTCAGCCAATAAGGTCGACACTTGCACCGGCGACTTGTCCACATCGAAATCATAGCCCAGATGGCAATAAGAAGTCATCATAGCTGATAAACTCATGGCATCCTCAGCAGTACTCTTCACCTTCCGACTTAAGGCGTCTGCTATCAAGTTTGCTTTACCAGGATGGTACTCAATTTCACAATCATAATCCTTGAGTAAATCCATCCATCTTCTTTGCCTCATATTCAGCTCCGCTTGAGTGAATAAGAACTTCAAGCTCTTATGGTCCGTATAGATGGTAAACGTCGTACCATACAGGTATTGCCTCCAAATTTTCAAGGCGAAAATGATAGCCGCCAGTTCCAGATCATGAACTGGGTATCTGGTCTCATGAGGCTTCAACTGCCTCGAAGCATAAGCCACCACGTGCTTATCATGCATCAATACACAGCCCAAACCCTGCAATGATGCATCCGTGTACAAGGCAAACCTCTTATTCTCAGAAGGAATCACCAATACAGGTGCCGTAGTCAAACGACGCTTCAATTCTTGGAAGCTTTCCTCACAAGCTTCGGACCAATAGAACGGGACCCCTTTCTGAGTCAGCTGTGTCAACGGCTTAGCGATCTTAGAGAATCCCTCGACGAAACGTCGGTAATAACCTGCTAAACCAAGGAAGCTCCGTATCTCGGGTACGGATGTGGGTGCAGCTCACTCCATCACAGCTTCAACCTTCCTGGGATCTACAGATATCCTACTGCTAGATATAACGTGACCCAAGAACACCACACTGCTCAACAAAACTCGCACTTGCTGAGCTTTGCATATAAATGATGATCCCTAAGGATCTGGAGTACTGTCCTCAGATGCTTCACGTGTTCTTCTTCGGTCCGGGAGTAAATGAGTATATCGTCAATGAAAATAATGACAAACTGATCCAAATATGGTTGAAATACTCTGTTCATCAGACTCATAAAGACAGCTGGGGCATTTGTCACCCCAAAAGGCATGACTAAGAATTCATAGTGCCCATACCTAGTCCTGAAAGCTGTATTCTGAACATCATCTTCCCTTACTCGAATCTGATGATACCCCGACCTCAGATCGATCTTACTGTAGAGCCTCGTACCCTGCAACTGGTCAAACAAATCATCGGTGGCTTTGTTCAGTTGCCTGTAATCGATGCACAGACGCATCGAACCATCTTTCTTCTTAACAAATAGGACTGGTGCACCCCAGGGCGTATGTAACCCTTATCAAGGAGCTCTTGCAACTGAACCTTAAACTCCCTTAACTCCGCTGGTGCCATCCGATACGAGGCACGAGCAATGGCAGACGTCCCCGGTAGTAACTCAATCCCAAACTCGACCTCTCTCGTCGGTGGAAATCCGGGAATCTCTTCCGAAAAGACATCAGGAAACTCCGCCACTACGGGCACATCCTCAACCTTTAATTCTTCCTTCTTTTCAGTGATATCAACATCATAGATTAGATATCCTGTATGGCCCCGTTCCAACAACTGTGCCATCTTGACAGCAGATATCAACGGGATCTTTGAACGGAAACCATCCCCATAGAATGTCCACTGGACTCCCATATCAGACCTGAATCGGACAGTCCTCTGCCTGCAGTTCACAACTGCCTGATACTTGCCCACAATGTAGTCAAAGTCTGACATTCCCAGAACAATCAAATCTGACCTTAGCTCGTTACCCTCAAAATAAATGAGGCCTTCATAGACAATCCGATCAGCAATCAAGATTCTTCCGGCGGGTGTCGAGACTACAAAAGGCGTGGGCGACAGAGGAGTGCATAGGTGGTGCCTTTCCACAAAACTTGTCGACACAAAAGAGTGTGACACACATGTGTCTATCAATATAAAAGCAGGGTGCGTAAATAAAAGACACGTACCCGCTATCACTTCCTCTGGAGCCGCTGTAGCCTGCTCCCTTATCAATGCATAAACTTGCCCCTGAGGTGGCCCCATAGGCTGACCTCCATACTGCCTCGATACAAACGGTGGCTTGTGATGCATTGCTCTGTCCACAGGCCTCCCCGCAGAGTTCTGTTGTCCCTCACGATCGGAACATTGTCGAGCAAAGTGGCCCTTATTGCCACAAATGTAACAACCTACGCAGTCTTTCGTCGAATGTGGTTGCCCACAAAGAGAGCACGGGACCATCACAAATCTGCCTCCCTGAGACTGTCCTCTTCCTGACGGGGCGTCATTCCTACGGTTTCCTTTCCAACGGTTCTCGGGCCTCTTACCACTGAACCTCGAAGCTGATGTAGTGATGTGTTTCCCCTTGGCTTGAACTGATCACCCCTCGGCTTCAAATTATCAGAAGTAGATTTCTGTGGGGGTGCTGGAGGTGGCACGGCATCAGGATACGCACCAACTCCCAGTTCGGCTAGCTCAGCCCGTGAAAGGGCGTCATCAAAGCAAGCAGGGCCATAAGTAACCACCTTGTCATACAGTTCAGGCCTCAAGCCTTTCATGAAGTTCCTCATCTTTGTTTGAGTACTTGCGGCGATAGTAGGTACATATCTGAGCAAAGAACAGTAATGAAGAACATAATCTGACACAGGCATGTTACCTTGCTTGAGGTTAGTAAACTCATCTTCCTTAGCCTGTCGTGCAGCAGCTGAAAAGTAGCGGGTCAGAAATCGAGTTCTGAACAGTTTCCAATTTATTTCATGTCCCTAAGCCTCTTGCTCTATTACTGTGGTCTTCCACCACATCAATGCCTTCTTGGCCAGTTGGAACTCCGCTAGCCTTATCCATGCTGACTTCGTACAAGGAGCTGCCACAAATATCTGTTCTATCCTCTCTAACCATTCCTCGGCCAGTTCCCCTGTCTCAGTTCCTTCGAACATCGAGGGTCGGTATGTCAGAAACTGAGCCAAACTTAGCTCCTAGGTAGTAACTGTTGCTCAGAGGGTTCTTCGCCCAAGGCTGGCGGTGGTAGAGGATTGGTACGCCCAGCACTTGCATTAACACTCACTGCGTCTCCTATATCGATATTTGCTGCCATGCTGCAAGACAATGGTTAACAACAATACCCAAAAGTATTTAATATAATACATCGTTAGAAACCATAACATGTTAGTACAATAGTCATATACTTCATATGCAACATATGCACAAAACATGTTTAAAAAGAAGCACCTAGCCAACTTATTGCTAAGGCTACCCTTCAGTCATTCCCGGGTTCTCTAACAACCTGGCTCTGATACCACTAATGTAGGGTCTTCCTAACTTAACATCATTATAATCACGTATTATGGACTAAACATGCATTAATAACATCTTAGGGTTCTGGTTGTAGCTTTGAGCTAATAGAATTATAGGCCAAAAATAAAATTTCAAAACTTAATAATTACATTCCCAAAAACGAATGCTAACATTATAAGTTTACACTACTCCTAGAGTAGAGACTATCCAAAATCATGTATCCTGTATCCTATATCCTATATTCTTTCATGCTCCTTTTAGCTCACTGTCTCAACCCGACCCTTAGCCCTTCAGTCCAAAAGTGTACCTACAGGAACAACCCATAATGAGCATGTACATCATTACTTAACATCATAAAATAATGGCATATAAATAAATGCATGAAAATAATCGTAACATATACTTCCTGGTTAATCGCATTAACCCACTTTGGTTGTCCCTGTTTCATAGTCATGCATGTAATCATTAGTTCTTGACATAAATGATTAAAATCATACTTCACATATGCTCATAACCAACAATGTTAATTAGAAATATGACTGTCCTGGTCCTGTTATGACAGCGGCACAATTGGCCCCCTCGCTTCGACATATAGCGGTACTGTGATACCCCTCGCTACACCTTGATGGTGGATGTATCTCCTCGCTAGCTATGTCAGCGGTAAGTACCTTCCTCGCTTGCCCATAACAACCACCAGACATTCTACCATTTCTAGTAACATAGTTTAACATACATCATAACATCATAGCATCTTTAATCATCATAAACATCATCCTCACTTATCATAAACATCCTCATAAACATCATATCATCTTTACTCATCATAGACATCATCGTATCTTTACTCATCATAATCGTCATCATAAACGTCATATCATCTTTACTCATCATAGACATCATAGTAACTTTACTTATCATAATCATCATCATAAACATCATAACTACTTATGAATCATTGCGTAATCATAATATGGGAGTGTGTTTTACCGTCCGATGCCCGTACGTCTCTTACGTACCTTAATTCCAAAAGTGGATAAGTTGAAGAACTTTATCTCCTCGATGTTGTTGGTACCTGGGGTGGTTCTACACAACCATACAAATCAATATTAGAAGCTAAATAATAGCCAAATACCAAAAATTCAACCAAAATCATAATTTGCCATTTTTAAACTGCTGGCGATCGATCGCCACATATGGCGCGATCGATCGCCGTGAGGCAAAAAGTCAGGCGATCGATCGCCTCGAAGCAGCTTGGTATGATGTGCTCATCTGTTTGATCTTTACTTTCAACCTTAATTTCTCAAATGATTCAGCTAGCATTCTGTAGTCATTAGCCATATCTTGTAGTGCAGATACAAGTTCTTCTCGTGTAAATTCATCTGAGTCAAAATCGAATACCTCATCGTTCTGATTTGTCTACTTGTCTGCCATTAGGCATTGGATCTCCTTTTCACTTTCACTGGAGGATTCTTCTGAGCTCTCTGATTCTGAATCAGTCTGAGCCCACTTATTGTTGCCTTCTTCTGCTACCAGAACTTTTTGAGCCTTTCCATGATGCCCTTTTTCGATCTTTGTAGTACTTCTTCTTCTTGTCATCTCGGTGCCTTTCCTTCTTCTCATCTTTCTTAGGTCTGGTGTGATCTGCAATGAAGTGTTCGGTCTTACCACAATTGTAGCAAGCCTGATCATTAACATTAGCATCTTTTCTTGACTTATATTGATGAGAAGGTTTAAAGTTCTTTTTATTTTTAGACATAAATTTACCAATTTTCTTAATAAATAATGACATAGCATCTTTACTCATCTGTTCGACAGATCGGTCTGTAGGGGTAGATTGATCTGGAATGGCAGCAAGTGCCTTGGTTGGCTGAGAGGTGGATGTCCATGCTTCCCCTTTAGTGATCAGCTCGAATTCATAGGCCTTGAGATCAGCGAACAGATCATGGAGTTTGATTTTGTTCAGATCTTTAGATTCTCTCATGACAATGGTCTTGACGTCCCATTCCTTCGGTAATGCTCTCATAACTTTCAAGACGATCTTTTTGTTGGTATAGTTCTTGCCAAAACTGTTTAGTTTATTAATAATGCATGTAACTCGTTCATCAAACTCGTTTAGAGTTTCTCCATGTTTCATCTTTATGCTTTCAAACTTTTGTAGAGCTACGGCCAGCTTGTTCTCTTTGGCCTGGTTATTCCCTTCACAGAGCTTTGCAATCTTCTCCCAAATTTCTTTGGCAGTGGAGCACAACTTGATCTTGTTGAACATATTATTGTCCAAGGTCTTGAAGAGAATATCCTTGGCTACATTGTCTAGATTAGCCTTTTTCCTTTCTTCATTGGACCAGGTAGCTCTTTCTTTTTCAATCATCTGAGGTTCACCACTTAACCCTCATAGGGTAGGGTTAACCTTTAAAATCTTCATTGGTCCTTCTGTAGTGACGTACATGTCATCATCCTGAGCTGTTAAATGAGCTTGCATGCGGATTATACAATCATCATAAGCTTCTTTTGAGAACATGGGAATCTTGTTGAAGGATGCCATCAGTCCAAGTACTCTATTGATTAAGAAAACCTGCTATGTACCACTTGTTAGGATCGAATATGAGTGTTTAGAGATGGGTGAATAAACACTCTACTAAAATTTACCTTTTCCGATTTTCCTGGATTGATTTAACTTGTGTTAGCAAATGAAACATATTTCTTAATCAATACTAATCTGAACAGAACACTGATAGTGTGAGTGCGAAATCGGTCTATTCTTTGTTAGCAAGGCCGGTCTGATAGCTTTGAAACACGAAGTAGTGCAAAATGTAAATGGACAGGATGTGTTTCTGGAAGTTCGAAGGCAATTCCTTCTACGTCTCCCCTTCTTCCAATTAAGGAAGGATTCACTAGAAGACTTTGAGTAATATAATCCCGTTGTACAACCCCGATTCAACTGGATTTACCCCACTACCAGACTGAAACTCATAGTCTCTCAATCTGTTCAGACACAATATGTCTGACAGTTACAATGAACTCACTATTCTATCTTAGAACAAATACAATTGATAGAGTGGATTACTCCGAGCACAAATGATCCTTAAACGATCAAATAAAACAATAATACGTGCTATCAACTTTGAGCAGATCGACAAGATGAAGTCTTTTGATGATAGTGTTCTGCTCGAATGAATGCTCAATAAATGATTGATTGTTGATCTCGTATGCGTGTGTTGTATCTCTCTTATCGTTTTTTCTTTTCCTTTTTTTTTTGTGAGTATCTAAGTTGCACCTTTATATATGCATTTCTGCCAACGATAATATTTCTTTTTGCGTGCAACTTTTTACTTTAGTCAACCTCTGAACAAACTGCAGCCTTCTATTTTTGACTCTTTCCCTTCTGGTCTGTTCTTTCGGGGCTTGTCAGATAAGATCTGCTTTGTCTATTTACCATTTAAGGTAACTTCAGTCTTTGATCTGTTTCAGCATTAAATGATACATTAAATGCTTCAATAAATGGCCGTTGATTATTCGGACTGATGAACAAAATTTACTAACTTAGTCTGAATTGATCTTTCTGAAATAAGCTCTGATCTGATCTGCATCGATATGGTCTGTACCGATCTGGTTGACATCGATCTGGTCTTCATCGATCTTGTCTGTTTTGTCATCTTTAAAATCCGGAACTAACAAAAATTATCAAAATATTACATATGCACTCCCTATAGTATAATATACATTATAGTTACACCCTATTGTGTCATAGTATTTTTATTTTATTTTTTTTATTTTATTTTTTGTTTTTTTTTATTTATTTCAAAGAATTATTTATTAAATATTTTTAAACTATAAACTAGCTTTCATATTAATGATAGTATTTTAAAACTACTTATATATAAAAAGACATTCAATGTTATTTAATTGTATTATTATCATAGTATTTTATTTTATTTGTAATTATAATGATAAAATGATCTTGTTTTAGGCCATGATCTTTAATGACAATTATATGTTTAGACGTTGACTTTAAATGATATGTCTTAGGCCATGATCTTTAATGACACTCGGTGTTTAATCGAATCGGTTTATTCGATTAAATATAAAAATCAGCCATTCGGTTGGCTGAAAAATAAATTTGGTCGGTTCAATTTAAATTTCTCTTCTGAAGCTCACCCCTAGTTGAACTTGTATATGAGTAGTTTGTTTTCAAAATTTATATTTTTATCCTGTTCCTCAAATTATTAATCATATATTATTTATATTTTAAATTATTTATTGAAAAGTACGATTATTATAATATTATCAAGTTCTGTATTCTTTGGCTGATCAATATTTATTGACGTCAATTTCGAAAATGGCAATCGAACATATTATTTTTTAATTTGACTTTCAATTCGATTTAATTCAAAATATTAAACAATGTCGTTATTTCTAACAAAAGTTTTTAAATAATATATATATATATATATATATATATATATATATATTTGAATTTTTTTATGGTATATATTGATATTTTACAAGATTGAATAAAAGAGATAAATATTAAAACTATTAGGGAAAAAAATTGAGTAAGTAATAATTTTATTTGAAATAAACAATTCAAAAAATAAAATAATAGTTTTATTACGATAACACCCTCTATAAAATATCATAATTACAAAGACACCCCTCTAAAAATTTAATAGTGGTCAAAGTTGACCAGGGGCACTTTGGGGTTTCCAATAAAATTAGGGGAGGTTTTTGTAACGGTCGTTAATTTTACTAACGGCATTGGAGATCTCTGTAATTTTTCAAAGTCGATGTGAGCTTTCTATAAATAGGTCAAAGTTGATGGGGCGTTGATATAATTATCCCTACAATTTACAACGTTTGGGCCGCATGCAATGCTCGACTTTTTCATGGAGCTGACCCTGGCATTACTACTGTCTTTAGGAAGATTCAAGTTGATGTGCTTCGATATTTATGTTCATTGTACAAGTGTGTGTTTCATCTTGATATATTGAGTCGGGATGTATTTGAATCTATGTATTCCTCGCATAGTTGTATTTATTTTCTGATCTACAAATTTATTTATCGATAAAAAAGAAATGCTACCAAAAACATATTTTCCGTATGCTAAATAAAACTTCTTGGTTAAAAAATAAAATAAAATAAAAAAATTATCAAATTTTTAACACAATCATGTACTATTTTTGGGATGAAGAAGGTGAGATCTCGAACCAGATGCCTCACAGCACACAAATGAGTTTGGTGCTAACTAACACAAGGTTATTCGGGAAAAAAACTTATCAATTAACTATCAGCGAAAGAAAGTAATAAAATGAAGTACCTACTGAGATCTAAATCACAAAAAAATTATTTAAATTATACATGAAATTGACATGCATCATTTGCTGTGGGGAGGAAAAAATGTTTGGAATAATTGAAATTCTAAACATAGATAACAATAAAGGGAAAAAACCCGGAGGTTAAGAGCAAAACTCTTCATGTCGACATATGTCTATATCCATTCCGTTTTTTTTGAACAAAAAATGCTCTTATAATTTCTATAAAAATATATCTGTTTAATATTAAAAGTTTGATATTATTTTATAAATAACGCTATATAAAAGTTTGATATTATTTTATAAATAACGCTATATAATAGTCCATGCTTATAATTTACCCTACTTATTAGTATTACCTTCAAATAATAAAATGAACATTTAATTTTTGTTTTCTTGCCCGTTGGATTCTCTATTCTTCGGGAACCCCGAATTAAAAACCCTAGAACCAAGATCGCGTAATCCCATTCAGTAGCGAACTACGAAATCCAGAAGATGTTGAATTAACGACGATTTCACCAATATCCAGTTGATTACGAATTCAAATGGCTGACAAGAAATCCAAGAAACGTGCATTTGTTGAAATATCTTCATCATCTTCATTTTCATCTTCTGAGGAATCAGAATCTGTGATGGAGGACATCTCTTCGTCTTCTTGGTATTTTAACTTATAACACATTAGTTTCCTGAGTGAAATTAGACCAATATTTCTTAGAATTATTTGAATGTGCTTTCTCTATGCATTAGATTTGGTTTTTCTATGATGCACAGACACTCCTAAAAGTCACTCAGTGCAGTGTCAGACACAACACGTGGCACAACACATGGCGTGTCCTTTATTTTATTAATAAAACAAAATCGGACACATGTGTCCCCTCAAAATGGACACACGTGTCGAACATTGCTGATGGGCGTGTTCGAGCCGTGTCCGACACAGAAAGACGCTTTTGGGTGATAATACAATTTAAAAAGTTTTTAGCTAAAATGAAATTTAGTGGTATTACTTAAAACTCCATTTAATTGAAGTAATATATATTTGTTGTTAGTATGAGTGATATTATGATGATTTCAGTGGCATACATTTATATATATTATTTTTGAATTTGGTAACAATATTTTTGGTGTTATATTTTATTCGGATGTGTTTGTTAAACTTTTTATTAATTAAAGTAATATGTATTTGATGTTAGTATGAGTGATACTATGATGATTCCAATGACATTCATTTATTTATATGCTTCTTGAATTTGGTAAGAATTTTTTTGTTAATTTTACATGGTTTTAGAATTGAAAAAAATGCGAATTTCTAGTATTGTAATATATATATATATATATATATATATATATATATATATATACATTATATATATAGGCGTGTTCTAGCCGTGTCGTATCTGTGTCCGTGCCGTGTAAGTATCGCCGTGTCAGTATACATGAGTCGTAGGGTTTTTTATTTTCTTCTGACGCTTGGGTTTTCGTTTATTGATTCAGTAATGATTATGATGACGATGATGATGAGAGCAATTGGAATTGTTCAGAAAATGAGGACGAGGATGAAGTCTATGTCGATATAGATGATGAAGAATTGACGTACAACAAAATTATGCAGTTTCTTCAAGGTGCGAGCACGTGACCATGTGGGCATTATTGATCAACCATGATTTTTGTCAAAAGGCTCATTTTTGTAGTGATAGTAAATATATTGATTAGAAGAATTTGGATTGTAATGCTCTTTTAAATTAGTGTAGCACAGGTTTATACATGTAGATGTGATTAGATTATTTCCCTATGCTCTGCAGGAAGACGTGATCTTCAAGAACTAAAGCTTGTTGAATGTAAAGTGTACCTTCGAAGGCATGGTTTGAGACTATCAGGAACAAAGGAAGAGTGCATAGAGAGAATCAAGGAGCACTGGAGGTCAGTTATTGTACTTCATTAACTTGTTTGTATGCAGTTTCTATTAAATGGAGTTAATTTGCAATCTTGACTTTGGAACATGAAGTCAAAGCTTTGGAAGAATGAAGAGCTCTCAGAAAATAGAAGAATCTCCTGGAATGCTTCAAGTCTTTAATAAATCTTTGACCACCTAGAATTTTCTATTAAAATATACTATATGAATGTGCTTGCCGTGTGGTTGAAGAAGTGCAGAAAAACAAGTAAAAAGAAATACTACTAATCAAAATGTGCTTTACCAATTCTTGAAAAATTAACACCCAACAAATTTGCATCAGAACCTGTTTAAAGATAAAGTGTCAGAGCCTTTCTCTTTTGAAGACCTAACAACCGTCCTTTTTCCTAAAAGGCAAAGCCACTTCACATATCAAAGTATTTCCGGTAGCCGAGCACTTACCTGTTGTTGGTTTGCTTAAGAAGGCAGTAACAGTTGTTAAATGACGTCAAATCCAGTAGCTTCGCTATTCACATATTCACCAAGCCAAGTGCCAATATTCGATGGGGAACATTACGAGTATTGGAGTAGTCAAATGCAGACATTCTTCATCTCTTGGATATTTGGGATGTGATAGATGATGTAGAACTCGATGAACCAAGTGACGATCATGAAGGGTATGAAAAATTTATAAAGGATTAAAAAAAGGATGCATTGACGCTGAGGTATATTCAACAAGGTATTGGTAAAACACTTTTTCCTCGTACCTTGGTGTCAATAAAGTCAAAGACGCTTGGGAAATATTAAAACAAGAATTTCAAGGTATGGAGAAGACGATTGCGTTGAGGCTCCAATCCTTGTGGAGAGATTTTAACAATCTCAAAATGGAAGAAAGAGAGTCGGTTCGAGATTTTTCTTCACAAGTCTCAAAGATCGTAAATCAAATCAAAAATTGTGGAGATTCTATACAAGACAAAAGGACTGTTGAAAAAGTGCTTCGAAGTCTCCCTCTGAAGTTTTATCATGTTGCTACCACGATTGAGGAATCAAAGATTTATCTAAAATGACCATGTTCAAGTTGATCGTGTCACTTATTTCACATGAGAAAATAATCAACCGATCTTCAAATCAAACTTTGGAGCAAGCATTACAATCCAAAATTAATTCTCAGGAAAGAAAACAAGCTTCCAGTAGAGAAACCAAAATGATCAATGAAACTAGGAAAGAAAAGATCCAGAAAAGGGATAGCAACAACAAAAACATGGAGAACAATATTGCATCAATTGTGAAAAAACCAAGCACAATTCAAGAGATTGTCTTTTCCAATGTACAAGATGTCGCATTATGAATCATTTTTAAAGAGATTGTTGGTTTCAAAAGCGACAAGACAAGGAGCAAATAAATGTATGAGAGGAAGAAATTGAAGATTTATTTTTTGCACAAACATGAAAGCAGAAAACGAATCCCAAGATGTATGGTATATCGACAGTGGTTGTAGTAACCACATGATTAGCAACGTCAGCAGTTTTGTGGATCGACAGGAATTTCTCCACCGAAATAAAACTTGGTGATGGAACAATGCAAACAATTGAAGGAAAAGGCACAATCAAAGTTTATACCAAACAAGGTACCAACAAGGTTATTCCCGATGTTTTTTATGTGCCTAATCTGACACAAAATCTGTTAAATGTCAGACAGCTTCGAAAAGGTTATTCAGTTCATTTTGATGATAATGCCTGCACAACTATCTTAACTATTGTGGTATTAGTATAATAAGGAGTATAACAGCCGAAAAATAGAATCTTCGGTCATATGATCAGAGGCTCCAGAATCAATAATCCAAGAAGATGTAAAATCCGAATTGAGAGAGGAGTTGTTTCTACTAGATCGAGTGACAGACCATGACTGTATTGACAAATGGATTAAGAGTTGTATGACGTTTGAGGCAACCATCTTGTTCAATTTGCTCTTTTTGTTCCTTAACGAAAGAAGCTGGAATGCCAGAGGAAGTGGGCTGTCCTAGGGCTGATTGAGCTGCGGATAGAGCAAAATCAAGTAGATTCCTGTACGAGGTATATGGAGATTCGATTTTGCGCTGCTGAATAGCAATTTTCCTACCTCAAATCAACATGGATCCCATCGTTCGATTCTGAACACCATCTTTGCCTCCACTTTGCATTGGAATGGGCGATGTGACAACGCCTCTCAAATAGTTCGAGGGGAAGAATCCGATCCAGATCTGCTCGCCGATAATGGTGAGGGGGTTCCTCAATGCGGGGGCTAGGGTTTGCATTCGCGAGGGCTCTTGGTTCGCACGACTGCTAGGGTTTGCACAGATTGGCGCGAGGTGACTCGAACCTCGACAACTCAGCAGAATTGGAGAATCGGAAACAACATCCTTAGTGGGTCTCAAAAAACGCGACTTTTAGTCGTGGTTCCGGATGGGAGTATGGATTTTCCGGTAACTTTAAAGCGGCCGCGGCACTCTCAGAAGTAGGTGGCGGCTAGTTTGCATTTACTATGCAAACCTCAAGTTGTTTTCCTCTATGTGGAAACATGATGAAAAGAAAAATTGATCTCATTCATACAAAATCATAAGCATAATGCATGATTTATAGGACTCAAGTTTTCATAAAATTAGGAAAAAAATATTATCCTACCTATTTTAAAAGATTTAAACTATCCTATCAAATCACAACAAATATTATCAAATATATATAAAATATTCTCGACTGATTTATCTATACATTGTTCTCTCGTGAGCCTCAACTTTACGAAGGCAAAAAAGATGATGCTAATTTGATTCAAGCAATGGAAGAAAAGATCCTTGAAGAAAGGGAGTATTGCATTCGTTTGAAGAAGAGTTACAAGACAAAAAATGAAAATGATGTGTCAAGGAAGAAAAGTCGACAAGTTGTAAAGAAATATGCTCAACAAAGTGGAGTTGATTACAACGAAACATTTGGATCAATGGCTGGAATGAAGCCCCATCCGAACAGTTCCTAAAGTAGCACCAATTGAAGATTACAAATTAGGAGGGGGTGTTAAATGGATTTAATTTGCAATCTTGACCTTGGATTATGGAGTCAAAGCTTTGGAAGAATGAAAAGCTTGTAGAAAATAGAAGAATCTCCTAGAATGCTTCAAGCATTTAATAAATTTTTGACCACCTCTCTTTGTATCCAATCAGTCTAGAATTTCTTTAAAATACTATATGTATGTGCTTGTCGTGTGGTTGTAGAAGCGCAGAAAAAAAAGTAAAAAAAAATACTTACTTTAAATCCATAGCTTCCGCACCCAGCAGTTTCATGTGTTTCCTTTTTCACTTTCCTCTTTCTTTTTTTTTAAGAGAGACAATTTAACTGTATGATCTTATTTGTATTGGATAGAGCTGTGTGTCAATCTGATTCAGGCTGGTTTGTCCAGATAGAAATGCTAGGATTCATAAAATGTCTCCGTCAAGACTCTTAGTTATTCATCAAAAAGAAACTTTGGAGCAAAGAAAATGCAGGGATAGAGCATCCTTGAGATAAGTGGCTGGAAGCTTTGACTACCACATTAAATAATATGTTAGTACTATTCCTTTTTCAACCTCAAAAGTGATTACAACAGTACCTAAGGACCCCATGAATGCCATACTCAAAACCTGACGACCAAGCTTGTCTCATATTAATAACACTGAGCATGCCAAGGAGTGTGAACCATGATTTTTTGAAGTATCTATGCGAGTTCAAAAGTTAATTGTGGGCTTTCACAATTTTCAAGTGAACCACTAGTGAGTAGACCATATCTTTTGTTGTAGTTGTGATGATATCTTTCGTTACACTGAAGATCTGTTGTTTTTTGCTTTGTTTGTTATCAGTAACAGTTTTCAAAGTCTTAACTTGCACCCATTTCACTCAATTTGAATTCACGACAAGTCATGGCATTCTGAAGTGCAGGGGCGTGCAAAATGCCTAGTTCGTGTATGCAGGTTATGATAGGATTATTGTGGATTCAATAGGTAGTTCTTATGGTTTATTGAAGTGTGAAATGGCCTGGTGGGGTGAATGCACGCTGATGTAATGGCACCTTGTCTAGTTTATTTCTGGTGAGAGATGATGAGTTTCTGTCACAGGTTGAAAGATGGGGATGGTGAAGCTATCTATCCTAGATCGTCATTTACTATCAACTGCACAGGTGCTTTTTTCAGTCTTAACAAATTGTTTACTGACCCTTCTTTTTCCACCCTTTTAGTTTTGGTTTTACCTCCTTGGCTTTTCTCTATGTAGGTGATGTGTGCAAGGGAGACATCGTTTTGTTCAATCAGAGAGTATATGAAAGGTCTTAAATGAGACTGCTCCATTATTTGCTAAATTGTGTCATTCATAAGTATCATCTTCTTGATTGATCGTATATGGTTTATCAGTTTCAACAAAAAGAAAAGACATGGAAGTGTTCTAGGTAGAAGGACTGTTGTTGGGAGGATTGTGAAGGAAAGCTATGGTGCCGCTAAGCAACAACATACCTTTACTGTAAGATAGATTTTGTGCATCTGTATCAGAGATTGTTCATAAGAAATTCAAAAAAAGATATCTAAACACGAATGTGGGGAAACTTGTTTGATCTGTTTGTAATTATTGTTTATGCTTCAGTCATTTGATTCTGTTGATAATCCAGGTTGAAGTGTTGTGGAGCAAAGGGACCAAGAAACTAGCTCCACTTTCCCCTTTACTTGTGAAGGGTCGCAATCTTTACAAGATGAAGACTTTTAGACAGGTGAAATAATCTCTGACCAAGCATACTAGTTTCGTTGTTGGACATTCACGAAATCATTGTTTTCTCACTGCTATTTCAGCGTTGGAAGAATGAAAGAGAGAGATTAAATGTACTTGCAGAAAAGCACATAAGAGGAGCTGCTGCCAGAAATATAAAAGCTATGAGAAGGACAAAAATGGAGACGAAGACAAACAAATCCCTAGCCCATGAAGGTTTATCTTTCTTTTCCTTTGAATCACACCTCATATTACATTATTATTTGGAAATTGTTTTGATTTGTCCTGTGGTGATAACCAGGCAATAAACGTCCGAAGCATTCCCGTAATTTGCACCCATCTGGAACAAATAAGACAAATCATGTGAATAAGAATCGTGTAAATGAACCGAGGAAGACCTTCTCTAGAAACAAGAAACCCAACTCTCATCAAAATTTTCCTCCATTTCAAGAACTTAACACGAAAGACACCAGAGATTTTAGGCGTTTAATATCTCATTCGAGACATCAAAACCTGAAGCAATCAAATCAAGCTAGAGAACCCTTATTTCATCCAAATAACCATTTTCAAGCTTCCTACACATCCAACCTAGGCATTGCTCAAAGAAGACCACATCACTTCGCCATCAACCCTCTGCATGATTCCCGTTTGACCCCAATTTCAGAATTTCGGGACTTTAACCATGGCAGTCTCATCTACAATGCTTACCCACACTTTACTCAAGTACCCGAATCAAGGAGATTCGACCAAGTCCTTGGAAGAATGGATGTTCACCCACCACCATTTTATTCATCCACAAACAGGTGGAGATAGCATTATAGGCATCTGCCACTTCATGAAGTACAGGTTGTTGCTTAAGTGGATGACATCATGAGGATATGTTGATTGGATTGTATTAAGATTGCAAAACTTGAAATGGGGAATATATTGTATATTCACAATGCGTTTGTTTGCTGATATTATGTGTTTTTATGCCAAATCATTAGTGAAATCTAATTTTAATGCTGCACACAAAATGTGAAAGGACATCAAAAAAGAAACACAGGGTAAACTGAAGGGTAGGAGAAAAGTAAATTATGCAAATTATTTTAAAAATCTGTATTTGGAGTTAAATGTTAAATAAGCTTGAAGCACAATTAAATCACTTCTTAGATAAAATTTTCGAATAAATATTTTAAGTTCATTATCATAAAAGTTCAATTTAGTAAAACATATAAATAATTTTTTTGCTTTAATTATCTAAATCATCTATCTCATCTAAGTTCATTAATCCCTATTTTCTGTAGTTTGAGGCACAATCGATGCCCATGCCCTCAGACAAAACGTTGTTGACCTATGTGTTGGGTTTCCGTACCCCGGCGCCAGATCCAAACGCAGCGGAAATAAACAATAAACAGATCTGACCCGGGGACGGTCGATCGCGCCTGATTCATATATAAACATGCAAATATCATAATATAATGCACGAAAAGGAATTACCGTTCACCGACGTGAATCTGATAGCGGTGACCCTCGAGTCCAACCAACCTGACCAGATCTACAAGCTCAGCACCAGTGCTAGTTTGGTATGAACTTTTAGAGAGCGTGAATTGATTGAGAGTGATTAGGTCTCTTTCCTTCTGATACAAATGTCATATTTATAGTTGTATAAGCTAATTGGGCCAGGGTTAATATAAAGCCCATTGGGCCAACGATTGGCTTGTAGGGCATTTATGCTAACAATCTCCCACTTGCCCAAAAGCCAAAACAAAACTACAAACTCATAATCCAAGTAACTCAATCCTATTGAATAACTTGATGTACTACTAATGTACATAATTATGAGACATTAATATATCAAACGTTTTAATTTAGAACTTTCTACAGATGAAACATTTTCAAATATAGAAACTCCACTAAAGTGAGGAGCTTTCAAAAAATTAAATTCATCTCTTCTAAATCACTCAATTTGAGCACTTAACATTTAAGTCTCAATTCTCATCAATAGATCGGCGGCCGGTTGATTGTGACCCAGCGAGGCTCAAGTGTATCATAGCAGTAGGATCACAACCTTTGTGATTTTAGAAGTCAAACAACTTCTTTGGGCTTACCCTGAATGCCTCATTGTCAATTAAACTCCTTTAATAGACAATGGCTGAAATATAATTCCAGCAACAACCTACCGATCGTGGGTAGCGCCTAGCATCTGCGCTTCACGAAGACCTAGATACAAATGACTAGCAACGTACGAGAACCTGTCAGCCATAGTTAGCGTGCAGTACATTCCTTTCACTCAATATGTCCCGATTGAATCAAGGGCATTGGTTGGTCGAGGCCCCTTATGATTTCAATAACTATGTATTTGTTTCACATTATATGATTCCTTGTGTGCGTATATGAAAAACCCATTTTTCACAAGCACTACCCACTCTGGCCAGAGATTCCTCGAATCATATATAGAAAAACACATAGGACATCCTAGTTCATCAAGACCAGTGGTGAATCCCCAACGACAATCATAGGCCTCTGACAGCATCACTGAATACCCAAAAGAATGACTTTATGACCCGCATGTGATCAGTCATTAAATCAAAGTACACAGCTATCTATCAAGACCTCAATGACGCCTCGGGTCATGAGGAGTAATGGTGCACAACTATGACTAGGAATTCTATACTCGACAAATGGTAACCACTTATAGAATTCCGAGTAGGGTCGTTCAGTGAACTCATTCCTAATGAGCACCTATTCATGTGTGCTGACTTCTCCAAGCCAACGCCGATGAAACGCGGCGCACTACACTAGACACATCATGAATACCAGTCTCTAACGAGCATATATCGATATCCCATTCTCGAATGCTCATCGACCAGGAACATTTAGAAATCGCAGTCGAGAATGTATTTCATGGTCACCATCATATGCGTAACCACATTCTATGGACTATAGCAATCTCAAGGACTTCATCAATGCATCAAGATGCATGGGTAAACAGATGAAGAAGTGCCATATATATTAATATTCAAACAAAGATTTGTCATAATAAGATTACAGGTACAATCAATCAACTATTGATTTACTTAATCATGTATGACAACAATATCTTTAACTTTCCCAAAGCCAACTACTCATGTGTCTTAAGACTATCTTCCCAAGATGTCTAACAGACACCAATCATTGTAAATGCTTTGTCAGTGGATTCACTATATTTTTTTGTTGAAGCGATTCTCTCGATAATAATGTCGCGTATACCATCTCTCTCATTAGATAGTATTTTCTCAATATATGTTTGGATCCTGATGAGATCTTGGCTATTCATAATAGCTCAAATGTTGTCACAGTACACAGAGACTGTGTCAACTGCACTAGAAATTACACTCAACTCTTGGATGAAATTTCTTATCCAAACTGCCTCTTTGCTGCATCGTATGCTGCAATGTATTCAGCTTCAGTGGTGGAATCCAATGTGGTGTCTTGCTTGGAACGTTTCCAAGAGACATCACCATCATTGAGCTTAAATACAAATCCGAACATCGATATGGTATCATCTACATCCAATTTAAAAACCAGCATCAGCTTAGTCTTCAACTTTTATTTCTCCACTTACAGATCCAAAAACCATGAACATATCATAAGTTCTTCATAAGAACTTGAGGATTATTTTCACAGTTTTCCAGTGACCTTCACCAGGATCTGTCTGACGTCTTCTCATTACTCTAAGAACATACATCAAGCCAAGTACATACCATAGCATACAATATGCTATTAAAAGTAGAAATATAAGGTACCAATGTCATCTTTTCTCTCTCCTCATCAATCTTACGGCCCATTGACTCGAGAGATGAATACTATGACATAATATGAAGTAACTCATTTTTCGACTATTCTATGCTAAACCCTTTTAGCACAGTGTTTATGTACATAGATTGAGAGATCTCAAGCATCCTTTAGATCTATCCCTATAGATCCTTATGCTAAGCACGTATGACGCTTCTCCCAATCTTACATGGAGAAATTAGTAGATAATCATGCTTTAATTGATTAATCCAATACCATTCACAATGAGCATGATATAATCGACTTAAAGCATCACAAATGTAACCGTGCTCCCACTAACCTTTTTGCACACACATGCCACTTCCGGATTTATAACAAAACCAAACACTTTGATGATGTTATCAAAATGGAAGTTTAAACTTTGGGATGTCTTCTTAGGCATATAAATGGACCTATGGAGTTTGCAAACATTTTGCTAACGCCCATAAGTTGTGAACATCTTTGGCTGCTACATTTCTACCTCAATGTCACCATTGAGAAATGTTGTATTCACATCCAACTATCATATCTCATATTCATAATATGCAGATATAACTAATAAAAATCCAAATAGATTATAGCATCACAACTGATTAAAAGTTTCTCACAGACAACTCTTTGCCTATGAGAATAATCTCTCACATCAGTTAAGCTTTGAAGGTCGCTACCTTCTCATCCACTCCAAGCTTTCACTTGTAAATCTATGCAGCCAATGGGAACAATTCCCAAAGAGGATCTACTAAGGCCCATACCTTATTGGAGTACATGGAGTTTATTTCAAATTTCACGGCATCTCGCCAATATCCCAAAACGATGTCCAACATCGTCTCCTTGAAAGTTCTAGGATCACATCCATGGTCAAAATCATTTTGACTACTTTCTAGGAGTAAATCAATTTATCAGGAGTTCTTGAAACATTTTCAAATCTCCTTCGTGCGTGTAAATCAAAGGTTATGATTGACTCAATTAATTTCACTGTTTTCACTTTTCTAGTGGTTTGTGGTTCTTGAACCCTTTCAAGTTATATTATGTTGTCATCCTTTCTAACAGAAACATTTTCTCTAGAAATATTGCACTTGCGAAACAAACTCTTTGCCTGCAATTGATAATATAAATTTCCACAACATAACATAAGATGGATCAACTATCCAACTCATCTCCCACTAGCTGCTTCACATAAGCAGAACAATCTCAAAATATAAATTTGGATTATTTTTCAATCCATATCGTATATGGAGTTTTGGTCACTGCATTGGTATGAATTATATCAACAAATATGTAACTTTAGAGAGTTACTCAGAGAGAATCACATTCTCTTTAAGATAACTCAACATCATCTTGCACTAACATTTAGTGCTCCACATACGTCCATATGAATCAAATTCAATGGATATTCAGCACATGCTAAATATATGTTGGATTTAAGTTATCATTCTTTTTATATTCTTTGAATATAATCATACTAATCATTCATAAGTTCACCAGATTCAATAAAACATGCATTCTTAAAAATAATGCAAATCACATTCGCATATTTAAAAGAATATCATTCTCTATCAAAATAGGAACAATGTTCATTATTAAATCTAGAACAAATAAATAATTGCTCAAACCAGTTCATAACCAGTTCAAGATTTTATATTAAATAAATGTTTCAAACAGCCATTGCAACAACTCTTGCTACAATGCTTAGCCTCAGGTAGGTTCACCTTCCTAGGGCTCTCTACTTCTTCACATCACATGCAACTCTTTGTAAAAAGGCGAGCACAAATGGCATCATATACCAAAGAAGTAGAACCAATAGAAACATTTAATTTTAATATATAACATACCATTTCTAGAACGCTTCTAGTATATGTATTCCTTACAATTTTGCGATAGTGACCAGCAGTGAAAACATAGATGCCTCTCCTTTCTTAGTTGCTACTATATCCTTTTTCGTCTTTCAAGGTTGGGAACCATTTCCCTTCCTCTTCTTTATCATTGAACTCTTCCTACCATTGGTAGAAGATTCGACAAGAAGAACACGTTTCTCCGTTTGAATCAAGGACTCATGAGTTTCCAACATTTTGACTACAAGATCAAATCTATAGCCAGTTAATGAGGATTTGTCACATTTCACATTCAGATTTTCCAATTTCTCAACAAGAGATATTTTTCTTACACCATGCTCATAGACCGAAGCCCCATCTCGCATGTGAAATGAAAATAGCTCTTTTGAAATCGCGAGTCTCAGTAATCGCGTCCGTCCACCAAACAACATTTGTAGGTGTTGGAAAATATCAGCAATGTGAACGAATTTCTCATATCTGTGTTGAAACTCATTGGTGACATTGATACTATCATATAGCACCTAGCCGAGAGATCATCGTCCCACCACTTCTCAAGTGTGGCGATCTTTTCATGAGACGAACGGGGAGACACTTCAACAGGAGGCTCCCACCAAGGTATATAGCAACCTTTTAGAAGCAAGCACTATTTTAAAATTAATAGTCAATCAGAATAATTTGGTGCGGTTACTTTGTTTGTATCGAGAATTGATGCAATCGGATTCACGGCAATCACAATACTGAGAATAAACAGAAAATACATGCAAACCGTTTGATTATTAATTAATTCAAAAACTATGGACTTTAGTTATTGAATGCTCCCACTAAATTTTTCGAATTCGTCACCCTCATGACAAATGAACGGAAAATCGTATTTTCTTAGTGGGCTTGGAGTCCAACTAGCTCATGATAGCCCCGGGCGAGGGTCCAGCCGACCTCATGATACTAAAGGTAGCTCACAATTGCATCATATGCAACCCCCAAGATATTCGTCTCGTGATTGACATAACCCTACGGAGGCAGGCCAATTATGTCTTCTCACGTCAAACTAACCCATCCCACTAATGGTAATGTCCGCCAATAAAACCCCACGAGGGTGAGTAATCTTAAAGGTTAACATAACCCTATCCATAATTAAGTGGCAGTTAAACACACAGCTTTCCCATGCCAGATATCCCCCACGAGGGTGAGACAAGACACCTGACACAAGTAGCGTCTCATGGCTTAACTGTTGATGGAAGACAGGAAGCAACAAACTCCTTTGAGCTCCCTTTACAGTTTGATATTAAAATTTTTGAATCATATTCAAAAGAGGGATTTAATAATTTTCAAATCTCATCCAGTACTTGTTTGTTTGTTTGTCGGATTCATGCAACTATGTTTTATTCATGCAGTCATATGTACTAATAAAACATACAAACAAACATTTATCATACATCATATGCATAATAAAAATAAATATGGACGATTACGGCCTTTTCCTAATTGATCCACGTGAGCCATACGTGGATCACAAGTCTGTCTAAGGTGATGCAGGTATGCAATGCAATCCTATTACATTTTGTTTCATTCATACAAGTCTTGATCTTGGTGCTCCGTCTTCAATCTTGATCTCCCACTAATTCTAAAGATTTTACATTTAAATCGTGCAAACAAGAGAATAGGGATACAAATCCAGGGTGGGATACATCAGAAAATAGAGAGAGCAGGCTCGCAGGCCCGATAACCAAAATCACAATAATAATGAAACAGTAAAAGCCTAAACATTCACCTAAACACATTGGTCAAGGCACATAATCATCCATCAAGCAATCACATCATATGTAATTAAACATTAAACTAACCAATTACATCATATGTAATTGTACTAATTACATCACATGTAATTAGATCACAATAATTAATTTATTCTATCGTTTCCCACTAATCGCATCATTAATTGAAAATAAAATTAATAAATTAAATAAAACAATTTTATTTAATTTCTAATTAATCAATTTCAATTAATTGGTAAAATCTCTATTTTACCTTTAATCATCATATTAATCGAAAATAAAATTAACAAACTAAATGAAACACTTTCATTTAATTTCTAATTAATTAAATTTTAATTACTTGGTAAAATCACTATTTTACCTCAAATCATAATATTAGCCAAAAATAAAATTAACAAATTAAATGAAACATTTTCATTCAATTTTTGATTAATTAAATTTTCAACTGAATGTAAAATCTCAATTTTACACTTAATAAATTAAAAATCACATTTTTAATAAATTAAGTATTATGATTTATTATTTCAAAAATAATATCCGGATAAAACATCTAAAATGACCCAAATAATTTATGGACTCCAAACAATTTGGATCCAAAATTAAAAATGCAATTTCAACCCCAAAAATTATCCTTAATTTTCGGATTAAAAAAAAATAATTTTTTTTTTTTTTTTTTTTTAAATTAAAAATTATTCCCGAAAATCACTGTTCACCATCTTCCAAATTCGAAAATTAGGGTTAGCTGTTTCTACCCAAAACCGCCGTCACCAATGAGGCACGATTTTGTCTGCAACATTTGCAGATTCCATGGTTGCTGCTTCCCAGGCGAGTTCTCTGAAGCTCTTGAGAACGACTGTCCATCCGATGGAGCAGCCTCCGGCGGCGCTGCGGGTTGTCCAGCATGTCGCGCGCAGAGGCCCAGCCTCCGCCGCGACGCTGCGACTTCCTGCGGCCGAGGCTTCACGGCGGTGCAACCATGAGCAGCTACGTTTCTCACAAAACTGGCGTGAACAGTGTCGCCGGAAACACTTTCGGATGCGACAAAATTTGATTCCAATTTTTTTATGTTTTCCGGACTCCATAATTTTTGAAAATTCGAACACGATTAGTATTGGGAAACAATCTAATAAAAATTAATTATCAGATACATGAATCAAAGCGCAACCTGGCTCTGATACCACTGTTGGGTTTCCGTACCCCGGCGCCAGATCCAAACGCAGCGGAAAATAAACAGTAAACAGATCTGACCCGGGGACGGACGATCGCGCCTGATTCATGTATTATTAAGCAAACATCATAATATAATGCACGAAAAGGAATTACCGTTCACCGACGTGAATCTGATAGCGGTGACCCTCGAGTCCAACCAACCTGACCAGATCTACAAGCTCAGCACCAGTGCTAGTTTGGTATGAACTTTTAGAGAGCGTGAATTGATTGAGAGTGATTAGGTCTCTTTCCTTCTGATACAAATGTCATATTTATAGTTGTATAAGCTAATTGGGCCAGGGTTAATATAAAGCCCATTGGGCCAACGATTGGCTTGTAGGGCATTTATGCTAACACTATGTTCATTCCAGTATCATATGTTTCACTCCTTTACTCCATTGAGTCACGGGTTTGGTGAGACATGTCTCAAAGACCAAGAAAGTAAGGATCTTAACTATTCTTATTCCGAGAAATTACCAATATTGTTCTATTTTGGTTTTTAGTACTTTTAAGTAACCGTTTGGTACAATGGATGTTATGTGATAATAAAATGATGTATAGTTAAAACTTATGGTTTATCTCACAATTATCAATACCAAACAACGTCTAAGTAATCAAAATTTGGTCATAGTATGATACACTTTTTTTTTTTGCACTTTTGGCCTTTTTTCACTGGAGTACTGACATATGATACCAGATAGGTCAACAATCTACGATTACATCAGCAAATATCCAATGTCATGTCAACAATATCAAGTGTCATGTTAGCTAAATCGTACGCCACATCAGTGCTAAGACGAAGAAGGGTCTACAAGTGAAAAAAATTATTTTATTGTACTAAAACCAAAAATTTTGATTATTTAAATAACCAAAAAATCCTAAATTTGCCCAACTTACAAGAAGATTTTTGTAATTCTCTCGTATCTAAATATTATTATTGTTGAACAAACAAAAAACTAGAACAGAAAGTAAAGTAGCAAATTGCTTAAAAAAACTTAGAATGAGATAGCTCGAAAATTCAATGTCTGATGTAACAAATACTAAATTTACAAGCTTAAACTCGAGGTATTGATAGCTCCACTAATTCCACATTGATGAATACTTAAAGCACACTCTCTTTAGTATCTCAAAACTCTGAGAGAGTAATTAACAGCATAATTAAGTCATGCTATCCTAAATTAAACCACGAGTCAGTCTAGAGATTAAAAATAGATACAAGTTTTTGTTTATAAATGACTGAAACATCGAGAGTGCAGCTACTTGGTCATTGGTAGTTCATATTATAGGTGAAAACGAATCGAAGCGGCTAGCGATGTTTTCGAATCGGCTCAAAATATTTAAATCGTCTTTGAAATTATCAAATTCGATCCAAACTCGAACATGCTCGAACTTTTTTGAGCCGAACTCGAGCCCAAATTATTTTGTTCGATAGTTTTCCAGGCCTTTATTTTTCAACCCAAGCTTGAACTCGAGTCATCATTTGAACCAACAATATTAACATTTTATAGATTTGAATCGAACACTAGCTCGAATACACTTATTCAAGCACGAATATGAGCCTGAAAATTTTAATGATTTGTCGCTTGATTCAGTTCGTTTATACCCTAGTTCACATGCTTGGTAATTGGTGACATAATAACTATGCCATTAGTGGTACAACATCTTGTTCATTCATGATGCTACAGCTTTCAGCATATGATGCAACAACCGTCTAAGTGGTATTGTAATCACCAGCAGGTTGATTCAGCAAAGTAAGAATTATAGAGTTAATCGTGAAGCAGAACAACAAAGTAGCCATCTTGCTGAAGAAGTGTTAAAGCATAGCTGATATTGAAAGGACAAGCAGAGATAAACAAAGTGTATCTGAATCTAGCTGATCTGCTAAAGGAATCTTGTTGGACCAATTAACAAGGGCAAATATATTTTTCACCCAAGTTCAAGAATCAATATTGCAGTTTGTCTTATGTTCTTCGTCGTTCGAAGTACAAAATTGCAGAAGCTGTTAACAGACTTATTTAGCAAAGTTATGGTCCTTGTCAAAGAGCATTTAACGCATAATACTATTTCAGAAGGAGCCGATGAACATTTAATGCAATACAAAAAAAACTCTGCAAAAACTTGGTCGTATATAGAAAGCATAGTACGACATCTACTTTTTAAAGGAATTTTAACGTTGGAATCTCAAGTATTTAAAATATACAAACCTCGAGGAATTTTAACATTGGAATTTGTTTTATATAATCATTGATGATCTTTCATGACGTTTTATTCACTCAATTCATTGCATTTTTGAGCTGTTACTCACTCAGCCCATCAGATTAGTTTCGCACTTTACATAATTATTTTAAAGTTAGCTAAGAAGCCTAGCTGATTGAGAATCTGATTGCAGTTGCTAACTCAGCTTGAATCACGCTCTTGGTTCAAAAATAAAAAATTTAAGAGGTGTTTAATCACCTCAATCTAAAGCACCTTGACGATCCTAATGCACATATTTAGCAAAACCACATGTACAATAGATGCATTACAACGAAACAACAACTTGATTGAATACCTATGCAGCAGCTACAACACTTTGACACAACAACCTGCTCCCCCACCTATGCAGCAATACAACACCACGAATATTAAGCACCTTTGTAGCAGCTGCATCACCATGATTTAAATTTTAAGTGAGTCCAAATACAAACCTCATCTATATAAATGTACTACACACCTTTTTCTTTTCCCTTGGGGACACTGAGGACCCGTAGTACTTGGTAAATAGCAAAACAATATTAATATCGAACTCGGTTATTTTTCAAATGATGAGGTTCTGTCGAACCCCTTTTCTAACAGTTACGGAATGTAAGCACCGCCAGCACGGAGTCAAAAGCATCCGAGAGAGAACAACTTATCCTTGCCTTTTAGTTTTATTAATAATTAATTTACTAGTTAGTAGTTTTATTGTGATAATTATGGGTTAATTTAGATACGAATAGTAGATAATCAATAGGTAAAATTGAGATGTTAATACTAGATAGTTAATATTAATTGCATGTTTTGAGAGGTTCTCTCTATTAAGCTATTCTGATAAGCTCCCCACAAAGCAATCTCATTGAATTATACTTTTGATGGATGTCTAAGATCGTCAAATGTGTATCAATATGTATCCTTTTTACATATATGTTCGTTTAATACATTAATGTGTATGTTGGAAAGTATTTGTATGATCTTTGATTTTTCTTGTATTTTCTCTGACTTTCCAACCATTATATTGACTTTGTTGGCTGTCTACAACTCTGTTGTTCTTTGATCTTACTGGTAAGCCTTCTGATATGAGAGTCTGATAGTGATAATCCAGCTTATTGACGATCACTAAGTTTGTCTATGCTTTTTCTACACTGTGGATTACTCAGCTAGTCTTCGTATGTATCGGTTGAGTTGAATATTCAACTGTTTTCTTTGTTTAGTGAGGTAAGTTGGATTCAACTTCATTGCTCAGTCAACTAGTCTGATCTTGTTAAGCTCTGCTAGCTACTCTGCTAATCTGATGTATATCAGTTCTACTAATTCTCAACTGATCCGTGAGTTAGTACTGTTAGTCATTCAGTTGACTCAAGTTAACTGCCTAGAATGTTTGATCAGGCTGCTGATCATTCTGCTAGCTTGACTTCACTGGATTGAAGTTCTACCAACTCTACCGGTATGCTATATCGGTTAGCAACTTTACTGCACACTCGATGAATCATCGGTAACAAATTTTGTTGGTGTCAAAACTAGGATTAGTAAGGTACACTGAACCAGGATTAGTGACACTTCTTCTTAGCCGATTGAGAATTTCTTATCTCAATCTATCTCTCTTTCATTTGTGAATTTAAATTGATATTGTAGAAATAAAGAATTTCGATTATACCACCGGGTGTGTGATTTGTCGTCCCATATGGAAAGTTGTTTGCTAGGAGTTGTCATAACTGAAGCTTGTATTAATAGAAGTCTTAGTGAAATACCTTCCAACAACAGGAAGAACAGAGAAGCTTGTATTCAACTAATTCAACACTTAATTTCCTCAATCTTCTCATTTTTCAAAACAATTGACAAGATTAGAATACTGAATGGATTAATTTAATGAACTCGAAATTTATCAATGAAGGTGATCATTATTTTTTAATTTTATTAATTAATTGTCCAAGATTGTTAACTGATCTCATTAATTTGAATATCAATGCAAGTCAACCATTCGTGTATTTGTGTGTATGATTTTTTATTTAAGTAATATATATATATATGACGACAAATAATATAAAAATTTAAAAAATTATGAAGCATATGAAAGGGATAATTTGAATGAATCATATGGAATTTTCTAGATAATTTGTTGATAATTCAATGTGTTAGTTTTTCGTTAAAAAGAAAAAAGAGGTTAACATAATTAAAACTTTATTTTAAAGATCTCGCTTACTATATTAGCACCTTTGCATATGCATACGAATAAATTAATCATGTTAATTTTATTTTTTAAATCTTAAAATTAGTGATAATATCATCATTAACGTAAATAGCATCTTAGAAAACAAAAAAGCACCTTGAGAGATATACTAAAAAAATGTAAATTTAAAGCTTTATAATAATTTAGTAGGCAAATAAATTATTAAAATAGTCCTAGTATTTTTGCCAGTAATAGTCTCAAATTTTAGAACTAAATAAATATAATCTTACATAAATTATTTTTTTGACAAAAGTTATCTCACATAAATTATTATAACAAATACAAGTCAACAGATGGTGGTTTTTTTAACAAAAAATGATCGCAATACCATTTTTTCTGTTTTATAAAAAAGGGAATGGACATGTGTTGTGCACATGTCTGTTCAAGAACAAAGCTCCACATATTGGTATATGTTCGTTCCGTTTAACAAAAATGGTCGCAATACCATTTTTTTTGGTTTATAAAAAAGGGAACGAACATGTGTTATACACATGTCTGTTCAAGAACAAAGCTCCACATATTGGTATATGTTCGTTCGTTTTATTTCTTAGCAAAAATGTGGTTTTGAGATTATTTTGATTAATAAAATAATTTACGTTGGATTATATCTGTTTAATGAGTCGACAATTGTATTGAAATTATTTAGTAGGAATATATTTTTATAATTTACTTAAAACAGATACATTTTACCTCTATTTGAGGTAAATGTGATTATAACATATGTGTTATGTTTAATTATATGGAGTAAATATATATTATAAATTATATAAAAAATATATTTGTTATATCACAGTAATTATTTTTATTTGTTTTAACAAGATAGACTAACACATTATTATTACTACTATTTTATTAAATTTATAATCATATATATATATGTATATATATATATATATATATATATATATATACGGATATACCATTGTTAATATCTTAGCATGCATAAATTATTTATATTCAAAGAAAAGTAATTAAGAGAAAAACAAAACCAATCACGCCTATCGCCGACTCAATCCCCCCATCCTACATCGGCCACTTTCCGCCGCCGATTCTCCGCCTCAGAGTCGTCGCCGCGCCGCCGATTCAGCCTTGTCTGATCTCCTTGTACGGAATTCATCCATCGACCATTTTGGAGAAGGCAAATTTCTATGATTTTCTTTTTTGTTTACTTTTTTAATTTATTGACTTCTGCTTCGTTACGCACACCGGTGAACTCTCGTCGATCATAGCGTTTCACCTCAATTTTATGTTATTTTCTTATAATTTTTCTTGTCACTAGCTTAATCGCTAACTTATTAAAAGACAGACGTTTATGCAGAGGTTAAAAAAAAAGTGTCTGCTGAGGTAGCTAGCAGCCCGTAGCCACCAATTTGCGTAAAATTGTTTTGTTTATATCATGAAATTGCTGTGTTAAGTCATGACATGTGAGAAAACTTCTTGAACATTATACGTGTTGAATTTTAAGTCTCTTTTTATGTACCTAAACTTCGCGAAAAATCTGGAATGTAAATCTTAAGTTGCTAAAATAAAAACTTGAATCGTAGACTTTAATGTTTTTAATGGCAATTTTAAATTAGGTTATGTACATAGTTAATTTCACCATCTCTACTCTAGATATGGTGTTAAATATCTAAGCCATGGGATTTGTGTTTCTGAGTATAGAAATGATAATGACACGTGAAAATGAAGAATTCTGAGAAGAATACTATTTGTGGTCGGAAACTGAAAAAACCAATGCACAGACTAAATTTGTGATATATATACATGGCCTTGTGACCTGACGTGTGGAGCTAAAATGGATTGGCGTTCCTTGATCTCCAAATGGGTTTTTAAGAGACATACTTAAAAGTTAAAACTACCTGAACACAAATGAATGTAGGCCTACCTTTAGCTGAACGAGTCTAGTGACTCACTCATAAACTATAGACTTTCAAGATCCAAGAGCCTCTGTTTCTTGCGACTAGTTCTCTACCCTTTGTTGTGAGTTGAGATTACTTACATGGGTTGCTGATAAAATTGTTTAGGTCCCCTCTTGACAATTCATTTCCTGGAATTGATTTATCGCGTAACATTTTTTAAAATATTTCATTGTACAATTCATGGGTTGACATATCATGCTCAACAATTTCCGGTCGTATGTAGTGGACTTGGATTTAGAACTGTATGCTGTATAACCAGAATCTTTAGGTACTATGAAGAATATTTGGCTTGTTTCCTAGGAATGGAATGACATTCTATGCTCCTTTATTAACCACCGTGTTAGACTGATGTTGAAGGTTTAAGCATTTATTGGGTATCCGCATCTTTCCTGCAATGCCCACTGCCTTGTTACATTACTTTTCTGCTTTGAAAAATTAGTATTTAGTATAATTTTTAAAATTAAATAATAGTGCAAAGGATGCGAGGTAGGTCATGAAAATCTGAAAAAAATCCCTAATAATACTGTCATAGTTTGACAATCCAATTGCTGATGCATTTTAATCATTTTGTTCTTGGAAGTATACAATTTGGCACCAGTGTCATTCCAATTAGACTTAAGCAAATGGATTCTAGAATCTTTTCTCATTAGTTTGACGGTGCATAAACTGTCATCCCTTCTTTGGTTGGTTTAACACTCATCTATCGTTATCCTTGCTCTTATAAATTTAGATAAGTTTGAACGAAAGAACTTTGATTATGTTTCAGGAGTACCTAGTTGTTCATTGTTTCACAAGAAGTAGATTATTTTCAAGAATTTTTTAATGCAATGAAGAGCCATTAAATTTATTCAGAATTATCAATTAATATTTGCTTTAGGGATTCTCGCAATGCACCGTGTTGGCAGTGCGGGCAACACATCTACCTCAGTTCGTACACGCAAAGAGAAGAGGTTGTCATATGTGTTAAATGATGTAGATGGTTCAAAGGTGATTCTTTTTTGTTTTAAGATTTCATGCAATATAACTGTGGTAATACATAAGTGGTTGATATAAGAGGTTTATTGCTTGTGGATTTTATGTTTAACCACTTTTTCTTAAATTTGTGCTCGTGATGTGCATTATACAACATCAAATCTATCGTAAAACCTGACTTGGCTTTAAATCTTGTTGTATGATACATATTCACTCGAGGGATAAACTTTGGTTGAATATTAAGTTTATATTTGCTATGGTGGGAGGTGTCCTCGTCATCTCTTTATTATGCAAGAAAACGTCGTCATCATCTCTGGCATTTTATCACTCAGGATTATGAAATGCTTTTTTTCTTAAAAAATATCTGTAAGGATGGAGGGTCAATCCTTTCTATTTATTTGCAGCATTGTGCTGGAATAAACTGCTTGGCAGTATTGAATTCAACTGGACCAGATGGGTGTGATCATCTTTTTACTGGCAGTCGTGACGGTACATTAAAGAGATGGGCATTGATTGAAGGTGGTGCTACATGCTCTGCTACATTTGAGTCTCATGTCGACTGGGTAAGTCATTCTCATCTTTGGATGATATTAATGCATACAGTATATTTTGATGAGGTTTTGAAGTTTTGAGCGGCCCACTAAGTAACAATTACCAACTGAACTACTAGAGGCTTTTTCATGATGTCATCATTAGTGCTTCTACTCAACATAAATCAGTAGGTATAGGGCTTGATGGTCTTTTGGATAATGAATCCAACAGTCGTACTAATATTTTTTCAGATTACGATTTTTCTTATCTTGTGAATTTTGAGGATAATATGGGCAACATGCTCTTATATTTTATTGTGTTGATTGGGCAGGTCAACGATGCCGTTCTTACAGGTGGTAACACATTAGTTTCTTGCTCCTCAGATGCCACTGTTAAGGTTTGATTCTCTGCATTTATGAAGCTCATATATCAAACTTTGCTCGTAAATTGTTTTTTAGAACTCTTTATATTTCCATTACATATCAGGTATGGAACGGCTTGTCTGATGGAACATGTGTCAGGACGTTACGGCAGCATTCTGACTATGTTACTTGCCTTGCTACACCAGAAAAAAATGTACGATTTTCTGGCAGAATTTTTTTTTGTAAAACCTTAGTTCTGAGAATATTGATCTCTTTAGTTGTTAAGTACATTGAGGCATGATCTATGGGCGCCTTCAATCAATTTACAATCTTTTGTTTCATGCATTACAGAGTAATGTTGTTGCTTCTGGTGGCCTTGGTGGGGAGGTATTCGTATGGGATCTTGAAGCTGCACTTGCTCCTTCCTCTAAATCATCTGATGCAACTGATGATGATTGTTCAACTAGTCTTAATGGTTTGGGTTCCTCCTTGCCACATACAACTCTTCGTCCAATCAGCTCAAGCAATAATATTTCTGTGCATGCCAGTCAAAGTCAAGGATATGTTCCAGTTGCTGCGAAAGTCCATAAAGAGTCGGTGTATGCATTGGCAACAAATGACAGGGGAACATTGCTTGTTTCTGGTGGAACTGAAAAGGTTTCATGGCTTGTTTTTTAGTTAATAAACTCATTGTGTTTTACTGATACTGAACGAGTGCTATTTCCCCCTTTCCAGTCAATGTTTATCATTAGATGACACCACTCGGACCTATTTTCAGTTTTATATGATGTATTTTATAGGTAATTCGTGTTTGGGACCCAAGAACTGGTTCGAAAACCATGAAGCTCAGGGGGCACACTGATAATATTAGGGCCCTACTGTTGGATTCTACTGGAAGGTTCGTTGAATAGGTTCCATTAAGCTCACTTACAACTTGCAAGGACCTTGATATTGGAATCACATTTATCCCCACAGATTGTGGACAAAATTAATAGAATTTAGCCTGGAACTCCGGGGATGTTTAGGTGAAGCCAACGTCAGCTAGAACCTAATCATTCCTATTTGTTAATTAGCCTTGAAATTGTTACTGTTAATCTTCAGGTAGTCAACCATACATGAATTTGATTCCCAACTTATCTGTTATATTGAGAGCAATTTAAATTTCACATATCAGCAATCATGATTATCTCCAGAATTTCTTTAGCCTCGTGTCCTTGACAGGAATCAAAGGCTTACCAACTCCAACACACACCCCCCCCCCCCGCCCCCCCCCCCCCCCCAAACCCAACCCAGGCAAAGAGCAGTAGGTTTAATAGAAAAATTAAACTGTATCTTCCACAGGTTTTCTCGTCTAAAGTTCAAACTATGATGAATGGCCTTCCTTTCGTTTTTGAGCCTTTTTGTTCCAGTTAGTTTTTTTCTGCTGCGGCAAATTGTATCTAATTTTGTATGCTTACTTTTATAGGCTTATTAAATAAAAGTAATTCATATTAATAATGATACCATCATACAATATGCAGATATTGCTTATCTGGGTCCTCTGATTCTATGATCAGGTATGCATCATATACCTATGTTGTGCCTTTCGTGACCTTTGGCTGTTGGTCACTGTAAAATTTTATTTTGTTGCTTCATTATGATTGAACTCGGTTGGCAGTAGTTTTTGGAAAACCTTTGTTAGACTGGGCTGAACTCGCCGAAGAGAAGTATTTGGAGTTGTGTTCCGGAAGTGATTATGGAGTTCTAGCGAAGATTTTAAAGATGTTGATACAGAAAGAAATTTTTTTATTTATAACCTGTACATTTTCAGCCAGATATGCTGCATTATGACTATACCGAAACTTATTTGCTTGTGAGATTTGATTGCAGCATCGAGATTTCCTTGTCTTAAATTTTGTGTAATAGATCTTTTATCTATTTAATTTGCAGGACTTTTGTTTCACGGTCATGTATGCTTCAAGTGGTTCCTGAAATTATTTTCTTATATGCCCGTTATGTTCTGGATTCTCGTTTTTCTTATGCATATCGTGACGCGACATTCTAGCACTTTAATGGATATACTTTGCCATATTCATAATTTTTCTTTGTTTTCTTCTTACAAGGTTATGGGATCTTGGTCAGCAGCGATGTGTTCATTCCTATGCTGTGCACACAGACTCTATCTGGGCACTTGCTAGTACTCCAACATTTAGTCATGTTTATAGTGGTGGGAGAGATCTTTCTGTGAGTGCATGTCTTCAATTCTAGCGATATGGAGATTTTCATCTGCTTCTATATTTTCTACTTTTGCTCTCTTTCTAACAGGCTTCAGTTTGCACTTTTAGTTGTATTTCACAGATTTGGCTACAAGAGAAAGTGTATTACTTTGTACAAAAGAACATCCTATATTGCAGTTGGCATTGCACGAGGATGGTATATGGGTTGCTACCACAGATTCTACTTTACATAAATGGCCAGCTGAAGTGCACAATCCACTGAAAGTATTCCAAAGAGGAGGTTCTTTTTTAGCAGGGAACTTGTCATTTTCAAGGGCAAGGGTTTCAGTGGAAGGGTCTACACCTGTGAGTTGGTTTCTTTCTTTCTTTTTTTAACGTTCCAGCAGAGAGTTTAGTACTTTTAAGTTAGCAAGTTGGTGGAAGGGTCTATGCCTTTGAGTTAGTTTTTCCTTCTTTTAATTACAATGCATTCATCATAGAGACCACTATTTCTAGTTATCTGACATAAAAAAATCAATTTGTTGAGTACATTTCTGTCTTAGGACTCGTGACACCATGGCTTTTTATAGCCAAAATTAAACAGGTTAATGGCAGCATCTCCTTTTTGATTGACTGAAGCTGGAGAAAGTTAAGTGTTGCTTATGTATCTTCTCTCATGCTTCCTGGACTGAAATAATAGAGCTTGAAAGTTTCCAATTGGGCACATAATGAGAGTTTTCGGTTTGTATAGAAAGAATGAATTGTCTGGTGAAGAATCTACAAATGATTGATTTCTTAATACATTCTTTTCTTTTTTTATTACCCACAAGGCATTTGCTATATTCCATTAAGATTTATGGATTATTCATTCTCTGCTCTGTTGAATTTTAGCACTGCAAACTGGAATGTACTGTTGCTTGCAGTAGATAATATCTGTGTTCTTGCTGACTGAGGAAACATCATGCTTTTTATCTCTGTTTTCCTTTTTCCTTTTCTTCTTTTCTTTTCTTTTTCTTTTTGCTGTGGTGTCTCTTTCCTGTCTGGCTTTCAATATGAGTGTCTTTCTAGATTGATGGTTTGTGCTCGACTCAAACTGCCATTTTGGCACCTCTGGGGTATTCAAATTGAGTAGAATAATTTCCAAATTAAGCTACTGACTGTTAAGTGATGGTCTAGGTTCCTGTATATAGAGAACCGTCTTTAACTATTCACGGAACCGCGGCAATAGTGCAACATGAGATTTTAAACAATAGAAGACATATCCTGACTAAGGTAACTTGACATTTGATTTTCTTAAACATGTGTCTCTATGAATCTACTTTCTTAAACTAAGTTGAGATCTGTCTTTTCAAGGACATGTCTGGTACAGTGAAATTATGGGAAGTTACAAAAGGTGTTGTTATTGAAAACCATGGAAAGGTTAGTGATATTCTTTGGACTTCATGTTTTTGTATTTTCAGCTTGTCTATCTTCCTACAGCTTTAACCCTCAGTAGGCTCTTCTGTGCCATTTTTTCTTCCTACACTTTCTGACTATTCACCTTTCGTCATTAGGTTTCATTTGAGAAGAAGAAAGAAGAATTGTTTGAGATGGTATGGATCAATTTCCTATGTTATTTATGTTTGAAATTTCTATCCACGCCATTTGACTTGATTTTTGTTCAGGTTAGTATTCCTGCGTGGTTCACCGTGGATACAAAGTTTGGTAGCTTGTCTATACATTTGGACACTCCACAATGCTTTTCTGCTGAGATGTACACTGCTGATCTCGGTATTAATGGGAACCCAGAGGATGACAAGGTATTTTCTTTAAAAACGATTTACACCCGCTGTTAGTTCTGCTCTCTTTTACACATTCATCTTCACCATATAATCTCTCTTTTACACATTCATCTTCACCTTATAATCTCTGGATAATACTGCTATTTGAGTTTATTTAGAAGAAAAATTAAGAGAGCAACAGTTAATGAGAATATAGCGAAATATAAAAAGCTTAAAACTGAAGAATTTGGCAAATAATTCCTAGACATCCCGAAACTAACAAAGAAGACACAGTCCTAAAGAAACAAAACTGGATTCAAACCTTGAGCTTTTTACGGAAAATGAGCCAAACCACAGCAGATTAAATATCTTCCAGCTCTGATGGATTTTCTTTTTATGTTTTTTAAATTTTAGTATGGTTATTTTCAAATTCAACTTTATTGTGGCCTATTGATGTTTGGGTGACTATGGCTTTGATTCAGTTGCACCATTTATTGCGTTGCATGAATCATTCAATTTCACAAATTAATCCTTTTTTATTTGATTTTGTTGAATCATAATTGATGTGTAATTAGAGGGTCATGTAGCTTGTTATTCCAGTTCAAATGTATAAGACCTAATCAAATATATAGGTTAATTTGGCAAGAGAAACCCTTAAAGGCCTGTTGGCTCATTGGTTAAATAAAAGAAGGGACAGATTGGGATCACAAACTCCAGTTAATGGAGAAATTCCACCTGTAAAGGAGATTTCTGCAAGGACATTAGCATTAACTCGACTTGAAGGGGATGTTAATGCTGAAAGTGATTCTATGGTTTATCCACCGTTTGAATTTTCTGGCTCTTGCCCTCCTTCCATTGTCACTGAAGGCTCTGTAGGAGGCCCATGGAGAAAGAAATTTACTAGCTTAGATGGAACGGAAGATGAGAAAGACTTACCATGGTGGATTATTGATTGTGTGCTGAATAATCGCCTGCCTCCAAGAGAAAATACCAAGTAATCTTCAGTACAACTTTTCTATGAATGGTTGTTGGCTGCATTTTAACGTGCCTAGCCAGTTAAGATTTTTTTATAAAATTATTTAGGCAAGCTGTCACTGCAAGTCTGTTAAAAAGCATGAAGAACTTTTTGACACCTTGCTTTTGCTTATAAGTTTATCCTGATTGTTTCACGTCTAGTTAGTTTATGGGAACCAATAAACTTAGAAATACATTTTTCACTTTTTTGGGGAAAAAAACTAATGAATTAATTATTTTCTTTTTGTTTCTGGATATTTTGTGGTGATTCACATATTATTCTTGCTCTGGTTCTAATAATTATGTCTCGCAAATTCGAAATGTCCATCAGATGTCTCCACTGTTTTTTTACAACAATAAAATTTGGTGTTTCTAAACCATGATTGAGTTTTCTTTTTGGTTGTTTTTTGTCATGCCCCTCTGCTTGGAGTTTTTGTTGAATCCATTGTCTCATCCCTGGGGGATTTCAAGTTATTTTCAACTGTAAGATGTTATAGTTTTAAACCAAGCATGCCTGATTTGACTGACTTGTCTTGGTTAACCCTATGTCAATGTGGGATAATGCGTTTTTCAACTAACGTGTTTTTTGACTTGTAGTTTTGGTATCTCTCATCCTCTCTTTTCAATGTGTTTTGCAGTTATCATTTTGTGTCCATCGCTCTTTAAGGCCCCTCCCTCTCCGCGGGATTTTGCATTTCTCTATTATGTTGAGTAGAGTTAATTAACATTAAAAAGAGCAAATAGGGATTATGTGATTTAATTAGCATTAAAAAGAGCAAATAGGGATTATGTGATTTTATTTTATTGTTCTCATTTTCTGGCATTGAATTCTTGTAGTATTCGTTATGTACATTTCTTTACTGCAGGTGTAGCTTCTACTTGCACCCATGTGAAGGTTCTACCATACAAATTCTTACACAAGGAAAACTTAGTGCTCCTCGCATTTTACGAGTACATAAAGTAAGAATTGTCACTGGATAGCTTACGGCTTGCTTATAAAACTGGCCTAAAAATGTGTGTGGCTTGTTAGCTGGTCACGTATTCCTTTTTTCAAGTAAATCAAATATATTTTTGTTTTTCCATTTACTTGAATTAGTATCTCAATGTAGGAACTGTGCGTGTATGGATATAGATACATATATAGATATATATGGTGTTACTGCTATTTTTTCACATATCATGATATCTAAAGCTTACATTGTCAAGAATTCTACTAAAAATATATGCATGTATAATCAACAGTCTGGCAATTGAAATATCACCTTCCATATAAGTTTTGAGATTTCTATAATTTCAAGAATGCCACTGAGATTCAATTGGATTTTATCGCCAAATGAATCCTCGTTTGTTCATTACAGCATAGTGTTTCCTTGGAGGGTTATCAGATTATCAGGACTGCCAAAAGTATAAATGCTTTCAAAATCTTGTGAAGTAGTTGCTAAAAAAAGTGAAATTTTGATTAGAAGTGGAGAAACTTTTACTTCCTCGAAATGAGCTAAATTGCAAATCTTGTTTGGTGTCTCAAGAGGTTACTTCGTTATGTGCAATTCTGCTGTGGTTTATTTAACGAATGATACCATCAATTTGAAATTGTAGCAAAGCTCATTAGTGAATGTTTGATCTAATTTATTTTTCTAGGTTGTCAACTATGTCACAGAAAAGATGGTTCTTGATAAGCCGATGGATAATGCAGATGGAGCATTTGCCCCTGGATTGAAACAATGGCCAAAACTCAAGCCTTCGATAGAGATTTTGTGCAATAACCAGGCAAGTTTTTGACATCTGCTGAATATTAGTTTCAATACTGAACAATCAAATATATCCTTCGTTGCTGATTTTTTTTAATGTAGTTTGTTTCTTGTTTAAGGAGAGAAGCATCCCTTGAATAAATCAAAATAAAATAAAGTGTACGGCATGTTTTTGCAAATGCTGTTCAGCAAGGCTTCTTTCATTTCGTGAAAATTAATGTTCTTTTTTTTCTACTGGCCACCAGTGGACCTGTATTAGCTTCCGATAAGCTTCAGAACTGCTTGTGTGACACATTCTAACAACAAAAATTGATAGTATATGGTTCGTGTAAATATTAGGAGGTTTGCTGTGTGTAAATCCTACCGCAAGTGTACGGTGTTAAGTTTTAGTATATAATTTGAATACTGATGTTGAATCCACAGGTATTGGTATACAGTTTAAATTAAGTACTATATTATAATAATCTTAACTTTATTTAGAAATTAAGTAGAAGTGTTGGTTGTCAATTAACATGAACTACTAGATAGACAATTGCAAATTCCGAGAGAATTAATACGAGAGGAATTCTAGAGGTTCGATTTCACTTGATTATCAAATATATTCATTTATGTTCAATTCTTATATTATGGATTTATCAAGTTTACTAGCTAAGTATCCTTATTGGTTTTCTACTCCCTCTTCCAAGTGTCGAGTAAAAGTTATTATCCGATATCAATTTCAATATCCCTATTGGAAATCAAATATCAAATAGTTTAACACGAACAATGATTCTTTCAAAGGCTTCAGTGGAGTTATACATCTGTCAACTATATAAACACTCACATTGTGTTTTTTTGTGCTCTTAACAATCCCAGTGATAGATTATAAATAAATATGATAATTCAATCGATGACCAGTTAATTAAATTGCATTTAACGCAAGACAACACAAATAAACCAAACGATAAATCCAAATATATAAATCAATCAAACCAAAACATGGTATTCATCAAGCTAGATCGTTCCCCTAGAAATAACAATTAGTTCATCCTAGAATTAAATAAACATGTAAATAAAGACAGAATGTTTGTATAATTCATAAACAAATAAAAAATAGAGATACAAAACGATATGAAGTGCGAATCTCCGTCCCCAGATGAAGACGCCTTCGTCTTGTGTTGATTCTCGCCTCTTGGAAGTGTAGCCGTTGTCTCTCGATGTTCTGCCCTCAAAAAGATTGCAAAGTCCTTGAAGAATAGACATGAGCCGTCTTTTCACCCTGGCCGTCAAATAAGTTAATGGCCGAAAATTCAAGTGGCGCTAGGGTGTTAGTGTCGCGACGATCGGTCGCTGCATGTCTCAAATTTTCTGGACTTTTCATTCTTCGGCGCTAGGGCGCTGCTCAATATCAGCGATCAAAAATCTGACTCTTATGTGTATGGCGCTAGGGCGCCAGCAAATATGGCGTTCGATCGCTGAATGCATTCAATTTTTCTGTCTTCGGCAATCGATAGCCTGAAATGCCAGGCGCTAGGGCACGGCTTGCATTTACTCGAAACTTCATTCTTCGCCTTTTTCCTCGACCTTCTTCCTTGTATCTTCCTCATATTCTTTTCCACCTATTATCATCATTTCACGACTTTCCATCACATAGAACTCATCATATTGCCCTGATTCATGAAAAACATAAAACAAACACAATAACGCATGATTCTGATCGAAAACCAACCATCTAAATAAAAGCATATAAATAATAAGTGCAAAAACGCAATTATCATTATGTCACTTTGATTTATAGTTTTGACCTTCTTTCCCTTTTCCTTTTGATTTGTCCTCTTTACTTTATCATGAATATATGGTCATTACAGTCTTTTCTTTATAATCCCTTTCTTGAGTTACAGATAGTAAGTCGCATCTTTCTCATTTGAGCGAAATGTGGTTGTTCACCAGGTATTACCTCCAGAAATGAGCTTAGCCACTGTTCGGACATATATATGGAAGAAACCTGAAGATCTTATCCTTAACTACAGAGTGGTGCAGGGGAGGTGATGGATGACATTTTGAAGGCGGTAATGCATTCTTTAGATGCATTTTGGTTCATGTTGTAGGTCTTGCTGACTTTCTAAGTTTTTATTTGGTTATTCTTTAAATTTGATTTTCTGGTTTTGTATGTTCTCTGGTAGGAGTCGAATATATTTGAATCAAAGCTTAAATTGGCAAAGAATACGCCCAAAATTTTAAGGAGTATGGTAGCTGATGTTAACATTTGGCGTTATTACAGCTCCAAAATCTTACAGAATTAGTGAAAAACATGGTTCTTGTTCCTCTTTTATTTAGCACCTTATCTATTACCTGTCCTGTGCAGGGCAAGTCTTGTGTCATGATGAAGCTAATCCGTGTAAAATACTAGAAATTCTGCATCTTCCGGGTGAGCCTCGTCATTCGATGACTATTTATCTGTATGTCGAACTTGGGAATGTGGTGATTGAAACCATCGCAAAACTTGTCGACTTTCCAGTGTAATTGAGGAGAAAACTTGCGTTATGGGGTGGGCTTTTTCAGAGTGGCTAATCAGAGTATTCCCAAGGATTGTAGTTGAAGTAAAGTCTTCGAAGATTTCTGAAAAAGAATAATAGTACATGTTCAGTATTCCCCCTCAGACTTCTAGCCTTTTTATTTAATGGATGATTTTTTTGTTATTTGATATTCAATTTTGTAAACTACTTGGTTCGAATGATCAGATGAAGGATGCTCCTTTTTTGTTGATATGACATTAATGTTGAGTCAATGAATTTGTTTGCTGCAATTTCATTATCTTTTTATTACTTGCAAGATCTTCTAAACTTTCATGTGATTTTCGGAAAAAATATATTTAATCCCTCCAAATATATTAAGTTACCCCCTCGTCGACATGTTTCGCCGTTGGCATGGGCCTCATCTTTCTTTATTCGTTTTCCTTCAAACAAGTCTCACTGATCTTCCAAGACCACTTTAATTTCAAGCTCACACCAAGCTCAAAGTCTTGGCCAGTCCCAAATTGACTACATTAGTAGCTAAGTGTGATTCATGTTGATGGAAGCCAAACGACTATCAAAAGCTCAATTACAGTGCAAAAATCATCCACATTTGATACAGTATACAGCGCTTGAAACATGTCTTCTCGAACATCAACCAATATGCCTACATCGCCAAACTGACTCTTCTAAGCCATTGTAATACGAGGAACAGGGACCAAACCAGATGAATGCTTATTTCCGTAGATATCAAATACTCCAATCCATGTGCTTACCTCACACTTTAGACCGATTCTTGGCCGTGTTTCGTCGAGCCATCCCACAGTAGACCATTGGCTCAAATAACACAAAAAAGATAAACTAAGACGATCGTTATATTTGCCACATGTTACATGGGATGAGAAATAAAAAATAAAAAAAATAAACATCGATGAAGTAATTCATCTTGACTATTTTTTTTGGATCTGCCCATGTAAGACATCATGGGGGCACAAATGGGATTTTATTGTATGATAAGCCAATACTGGTTCCATTGTGGGGTGGGTGGGATACACTTTCTTGCCCAGGTGATTTGATCATAGGATGTAAAATGCGCACGCACATGTATACATACGAACTACCTTTCAATCTTGTAAAGTGACTTGTTATCATTCCGTGACAATGTCACGATCAGAAAAAATGAAATTTCACTTTCATATGACCTATCTACGAATTTATGCCTCGAAAATGTTTAAGAGGAGCTTTACCAATACAACAAACAGAGTAACATTGAAGATTGCAACCACTCTCCATTCAGTTTTCATGTACTGTGCAACTCCAGCCCTGGATAATTGGGCTAATAATCTCTTATGCCATAGGAAAAGGTCCTGGGCTGCAAATTCCCCTACAAAAACCCAATTAAACTCTTACTCCATGATGGACATTGAATCAACATGAGAGCGTCATTATGACAATTATCTTCAAAAAGCTTAATGGTGCATTTGAATTGAAGGATTTTTGGATTGAAGGGTTTCGACGTAAAGAAATGATTTACAATTTTCAAATAACCCTAATTTATGAGGATTTGAAATCTTTATGGTGACTAGAAAGAAAGTATAAAATGCCAAGCTGGGATTTGAAATTCAAATCCAATTATATCCAAACATATACAACAGATTTGAATTTTTGCCATCCAATTGCAATTTATCACGCTTGGATGCTCTTGAACTACATAAATTTGAAATTCCTCAACTTCCATTTTTTAACTTGCTCATGGATCAATTTATGGATTTCAATTTCTCAAAGAATTGAATCGTTTAAAATTCGTCTATCGAATACTCTTCTCAATCCAACTCTCCATCCAAATGAGACATAATACATTCCAAAAGTATTTGAAATCAAGTGATTTCGAATCCATGTTCTAAATCCACTGTCTGTTTAGTATTTTTAAATTCGAGGAATTTCAAATTCTTCTCCCACCATTTCATGCATTTGTAACCAGCATTACAGTATATTTGAAATCCTCCCAAGATGAAGTCATGATATGTAATCTCAAGAGAAAAAAACGCTAAAGAAAAAAATAAAACAAAAGTACATTGAGATACAATTAGTTCATGACAAACTTCATGGCGCTAAGGATACTATCCACAGCAAGATTGAGCTGTTCTTCAAGGCTCCAAAACATCCAATTATTGGCATGTATTAAGATTAAAAAAAGCAACGCAAATCGATTTTAACAACCTTGGAGAAGATGGTAGGACATTCCTTATCCAGTTCGAGAAATAACACAAAGCACTATAACAATGGAGAGTACACAACACAGATTACGGCACCAAGGATTATAACAGGGAGCGTAAGAGATCTCCTCCTTGACAGCCACTGCTAATAACTATAGAAATACGAAGCCAATCTTATATCATGATTGATTCAATGGTGGATTTTTTACATTTTCATGATATTGAAGAAAACTAACATAAAAGCTATGTTATCTACATCTTTAACACTAGCAAGAAATAACTTAATCAACTGGAATATCATAATATACACTAAAAAAACCCCATCCCCGCATAAAATATGAAAAATAAAGTTTGAGAAAATTTAGCTAAGGAAGACATTGGAAACTGGAAATCCAATTTTTAACCATTGTTAAAAACAACAAAATCTCAGGTTTGATGAATTGAAGTTACGGTTTTGCACAACAGTTTAACAGCCAATTCCAATGAATTAGAAGACGGCTTCGGTTTCTAACAAATTAGAGCTGAACTTAGAACATAAGGAAGTCATATACATAAAACATTAAACCCAATATAAAAACTCACACCGAACCTATTTACAAGCAACTATTAATTCATAAACAACTAAAAACAACAAAAAATTAAAAGTCCAAAAAGAAAAGTTCCTTTCATAGGAAAAGGAGACACCCCGCTCTCGAAAAGAAGGAAGAATAAACAATGCATGTAAAAATGTATATGAATAGAAATGTTCTTGAATCTCATTACAATGTTACACCATTACACTTATTTAAATACAAGGATCCATAAGAAAAATTTACTGTAGGTACATAATTATAGCCTAATCTACAGCACAATAATTAAGGTTAACACTTATATGGTAAGGCTTGATTAGCTCCATCACTAATCATCCAAGGATCATGCACTAGAATTTGGGTGCATAGCTATGTTTGCTCATTCTTTCATCCAAGGATCATACACTAGAATTTGGGTGCATAGCTATGTTTGTTCATTCTTTCCTTTAATATTTTGACACTCCCCCTCAAGATGAGTGTATATATTTAATATACTCATCTTGGATAACAATTATGTAGATGCTGGACTTCCCAAAGCTTTGGTGAAGATATCTGCCAACTGATGCTTCGAAGGAACGTAGGTTGTTTTGATCATTCCAGCCAAGACTCCTTCTCTAACAAAATGACAATCCAACTCTATATGTTTTATACATTCATGGAATATTGGGTTTCTTGTCATTTGTATAGCTGACTGATTGTCACAGAATAATTGAACTGGTTGTTTGATTTGTAATCCAAAGTCTGTCATCAATTTCTGTAACCATACAATCTCAGAAGTCGTGTGGGCTAAGGCCCTGTATTCTGCCTCAACAGAGGGTCTCGAGATGGTGTTTTGTTTCTTAGATTTCCAATTAATCAGGGAGTTGCCAAGGAATATACAAAATCCTGTGATAGATCTTCTTGTATCCGGGCAAGCTGCCCAATCTGAGTCACTAAAGCCTTTAAGCTCCAGAGTTGAATCACTTGAGTATAGTAGTCCCTGACCAATGGTACCCTTTAAATATCTTAAAACCCTATAAGTTGCCGAAAGATGTTCACTTCCTGGTTTGCTCATGAATTGACTCAACACGTTGACAGCATATGTGATGTCGGGTCTTGTGATAGAAATATAAATTAATCTTCCAACTAATCGTCTATAACAAGAAGCATACATTAAGTAATCATTTGACTGACTCGATAATTTATGATCCTGTTCTATAGGAGTCGTGGCAGCCTTGTAACCAAGCAAACCAGCGTCTTCAAGAATTTCTAGAGTATATTTTCTCTGACATATATGAATTCCCTTGGCTGATCTAGCAATTTCCAGTCCGAGAAAGTACTTTAAACACCCCAAATCTCTAACCTTGAATTGACCATGTAAAAAGTTCTTCACTAAATCATTGAGGTCCATGTTGTCACAAGCAATTAAAATATCATCAACATACACTAGTAGGATTATAAATCCCGCTTCATCTTTCCTGGTAAATAAGGAATAGTCCGATTTGGACTGTTGAAAACCAAGGGATATGAGAGATGTAGTGAACTTAGAATTCCATTGTCGTGAGGCTTGTTCCAAGTAGTAAAGAGACTTATGCAACCTGCATACAAGTGTTGAAGATTTAGTTTGACACTCCCCATTTGGATGGAATCCAGGAGAAAGTGTCATGTAAATTTCCTCATTAAATCCCCATGGAGGAAAGCATGGTGAATGTCCAACTGATGGAGATGCAACCATGAATTGATGCCATGGCCAATAAGAGTTTGACAGTATAGATTTTAGCCACAGGACTAAATGTTTCATTGTAGTCCAGACCTTCTATCTGCATGTATCTTTAGCAACAAGACGTGCTTTGTGCTTATCTATAGTGCCATTAGATTTTAACTTTACCTTAAAGACATACCTACATCCAATTGCCTTTTACTATGTGGTAAAGGCGCGATTGACCAAGTACCATTTGCCTCCAAAGCATCACGTTCGGAGTTTATGGCATCTTTCCAGTGCTGATGCTGCATAGCCCTCTGCTCGAGCTTGATATTGATTGATGATACTTTTCTTTGGACTTCAATAGTTTGATATCTTGAGATTTTGATTCATTGTACCTTACATGCATTGCATTACATTGCATTGCATCATATATCACATTTTATAGATGGATGATGTATTTACTTGATAGTTTCATATTGGGCTTTGGCTCACCCCCAAGGGGACTGTTGTTGTCTTTGTGTGTGGGCAATGACAGGTATTACAGGTAACCAGGATCCCAAAGAGGGAATGCTCGATGGAAGTCTTACTTGAGGTTGTTTTCTTTTGTCTTTTCTCAGTCGTAGGATAGTTAATTATACCAGGGTGTGTCCTGGATAGTATAACTATGTAAGGCAAGTTTATTCAGTTGAGTCATGAATAACGGTGTTTAGTCGGTGTTCTTTTACTGCTGATTGTATTATGTATTTACTTGTTGCGCTGGGATATAATTATTGTGGTTTCATTTTCTTTGGTATGTCCCTCGTGCGGGGAGGTCATGCCGAAATTTTTAGAGCCACTTGTTGGCAGATTTTTTTTTTAATAATCTTCCGCTGTTTACAAATAAATAATCATTGTGTGATACTTAAACACTTGATTAGGAACGGGTCCTCACAGTTGGTATCATCATCATAATTCGATGGTTCCTTGTGAATGGATAAAGCAAGGGCGTAGGCTGTATGAGCAGGAGAAGTGTTTGTGTATGATAGGTAATGATGCAAGGGATGTGAAGTGGTTATATGCTTGTGTTGGGTGGTAGTGGTTAAGCAGCAGTGGTAACCTTGAAGATAGGATGGGGGATTCCTAAGACGTGTTGTACGTCGTAAAGAATGTGAGAGAGGAGGACTGCTATGATCATCATTGGACTCATGATTGCAAGGAATGGATGGCGAGGTAGAAGGATCTTCAGCGGAAGGAGATGGTGAAGAAGGTATAAGGGAAGGTTGTGGTTGAGGATCAAATAGATGTGATGGATTACTAGAGTCAGATAGTGCTGGAGGAATGGAGACTGATGGTGTAAAGGAAACATCAGGAGATTTTGAGGCTTGTTCAAAAGGGAACACATGTTCGAAAAAGACAATGTCTCTGGAAATGTGAATAACTTGAGTGTCTAATTCGAAACCTTGGAACCTTTGATGCCCGCTGGATATCCAAGAAAAATGCACTTATGTGCTCGAGGGTCCAGCTTCGTCCTTTGATGTTTAAGAGTGGATATATAACAAAGAGAGCCAAAAACACGTAGGTGTGAGTATGTGGGAATAGAACCATGCAATTTCTCATGAGGAGTTTTATTGGCTAGAAGAGGAGTTGGAGTTCTATTTATCAAATATATTGCAGTTAAAATGGCATCTTCCCAAAATTTTAAAGGCAAGTAATCTTGAAATAGGAGAGCCCTAGCAACATTGAGTATATGTTGCTGTTTTCTCTCCACAACACCATTTTGTTATGGTGTGTAAACACAAGAGTTTTGGTGAATGATGCCTTGAGATTGATAAAATTCGGGCATATGAAATTCAAGCCCATTGTCTGTTCGAATTTGTTTGACACGGGAGTTGAATTGAGTTTGGAACATGATAATAAAGTTTTGTAGTATGGTTCAAGTTTCTGATTTAAACTTCATTAGGTACACCCAAGACATTCTACTATGATCGTAAATTATTATGAGGAAATATTGATGTCCATTCATAGTGGGTTGTGAATAAAGACCTCAAATGTCGCAATGAATTAGATCAAAAAGAAAAGATGAGACACTGATGCTGTGAGAAAATGAATTTTTCTTTCGTTTAGATTTTTGACATATATCACAATGATCAGGAATTTTATTACAAGGAATGTCTGAACTATAGACCTGAATTAACTTTTGTCTTTGATTAGATAAATGTCCTAATCTCAGGTGCCATAAATTAGAGTCTTGTCTTGCAACTTGACTGACTTGAGAAGTAGAATGTGACAGCAATGGAAGAGAATCCATGGCTGGAGCCTTAGGATTCAGATGCAAATGATAGAGTCCATTGTGTGATCTAGCTAGTCCAATCATCATCCCTGAAGATATGGCATGTATGTATCCAAATCATTGAGAAAGACGAGACATAGTGATCGGTCTTGGGTTAGCTTGCTTACTAATATCATATTAAAGGTGAAAGATGGGATGCAAAGGACTTCTGTGAGAATAATATTATTTGACAGTTTCACAGTACTCCTATGTGTGGCTTGAATTCTAGAACCATTGGTAAGTGAACATAAGTGTTATGAATGCATTTGTATGGAGAAAATAGGTCTACGGAACAGATCATATGATCTGTTGCCCCTGTGTCGATAATCCAAGAATGAGTGCAAGGTGGTGATTGCAGTGAAATTGCTGAAAATGTCGAGGATGAAATACCTGCCATGTTGGAATGATGTGGTGTGGTGGAAGAGGACTCTGGGTTGTGCGTGTGTTGAATTGAATTTTGATTTGGCTGTACAGAACCAGTGTGGAGAAGTACCATAATCCTTTGAAGTTGATCTTGAGTAATTGTGACTGGAGCATTTTCCTTCACAACTGGTAAGTCGTGCAAAACAACATGTTTGCTAAAGAGTGAGATTTAGAACGATTGTTGGTAGGCTGATTTCCTTTTGATTTGGTGAATTTGAAATTTGCAGGAAAGCCAATCAACCGATAGCAATTTTCTCTTGTGTGGCAAGGTTTCCCACAGTTGTCAAAATTTATTTCCTTTTCCTTGGAATTGTCTTGAACGACAGTCATTGTTGGCTTGTTGCAGACTCCATTACTGGTGTAAGCGTGGCCTTGACTTGTCGTTGCCTCTCCTCTTGCAAAATCATGGCAAAGGCTTGATCCAAAGTAGGCGTGGGACTCATTAGTAAGATTTGACCCTTGACTCCTTCGTAAGACTCATTAAATCCCATTAAGAATTTGAAAACATGATCAGATGTTTGTACTTCTCCCACAGTGCGAAGAGCTTGACAAGTGCATTTCCCGCATGTGCAGCAGGGCAACGGACGGTAGTTACGTAGCTCCTCCCATAAGGCAGTCAAACTAGTAAAATACTCATTGATGGACATAGAACCTTGGGCCAATCCATTGAGTTGTTGCTGCAATTGATAAATTCGAATATTGTCGGGTTGGGAAAAGTGAGTCCGAAGTCTATCCCAAACTTCCTTTGCTAAATTGATATATAGGACGTTGGATGCAATTTCTTTGGAGATGGAGTTCAAAATCCATAAGAGGATAATATTATTGCATCAAACCCATGGAACATATAGAGGATCTGCAATGTCTGGAGTGGGAACACTTCCATCCAGAAATCCTAATTTATTTTTGATTGAAATAGCAAGGGTGAAAGCCCTATGCCAAGTGATGAAATTTGGACATGTGAGAGGAGGTTAAATGATTATTGTGTTAGTGGTATGACTAGGATGAAGGTAAAATGGATGACTAGGATCTTCCCTAGGTGTGCTATAAGTGCGAACACCGGATGATACAGAGGATGATGATCTGTCCGTAGCCATGATTAAGAAAGGATGCTAAGAAGAATAAAAAGGTAATCACGATCGAAGAACAAATCAAGTTTTAGTTACTTGACTTGCTCTGATTCTTGAATAATTTTCTGTATATTCCAAAATAATGATAGAAAAATCTAATTACAATGTTACACCATTACACTTATTTAAATGCAAGGATCTAGAAGAAAAATTTACATTAGGTACATAACTATAGCCTAATCTACAGCATTATAATTAAGAGTTAACACTTATATGGTAAGGCTTGATTAAGAAAGGATGCTAAGAAGAATAAAAAGGTAATCACGATCGAAGAACAAATCAAGTTTTAGTTACTTGACTTGCTCTGATTCTTGAATAATTTTCTGTATATTCCAAAATAATGATAGAAAAATCTAATTACAATGTTACACCATTACACTTATTTAAATGCAAGGATCTAGAAGAAAAATTTACATTAGGTACATAACTATAGCCTAATCTACAGCATTATAATTAAGAGTTAACACTTATATGGTAAGGCTTGATTAGCTCCATCACTAATCATCCAAGGATCATACACTAGAATTTGGGTGCATAGCTATGTTTGCTCATTCTTTCCTTTAATATCATCCAAGGATCGTGCACTAGAATTTGGGTGCATAGCTATGTTTGCTCATTCTTTCCTTTCATATTTTGACAATGCAGCAGAAATCAATATTTAAAAAACTAAGAAACAAGATTAAAGAGTAGTTTTACCATTATTAGAAAGTTAATCCATTTGATAACAAAAGTGCTTGTTCCCATCCCTGAGCTCATGATGCCTTCGCCCCTACCTCTTCAACTCCTTTCTTTCAAGAAAAACAAAAAAAAAGAAAGAGAAAAGCACCACACTCACAAATAGACGATGGAAGTTTGAATGGCTAAACAAAAGAGTTAAGTTTCAATCACTAAAATAAATAGTTATTGAAATTTGTGGCAACAAAGAAAGCTGAAATATTGCCGAGTGCAAGCAAGTAAAAAGGGGTGGAAGACAAGCAAAAGGGACTTTCTTTCGTTTTTCCGTTTCCTTGAAGTGAAGGGGTAATTCGGGCTCCGTTGGGACTTGGAGTTTCGGAAAATAAAAGAAATGTTCACATGGTTTCTGTTCAAAGAATGAGTTTTTTTTCTTCCTTTTGGCAATGAAACACGACATGACATAGGTTAAGGTATGTGGTATGCCCCTTAAATAATGGCATGGCTACCTCCGAAAATATTTTCGATTCATGGATTTTTGTTTTTTTCTTGTCAATCGTATAATAAAGTTATCTGTCTCAATAATGAGAGAAGCTGCGACTATAAATTAACATCAAACCTCTTTCTTGGCGACAAGACAAGACATTATGGTCAAACATAAGCTGACATCTATTCTAAAAGCAATTAGATCAACCCAGAAATAAAAATGAGGATTTGATCGGACCTCTCCACATTATAGTTCTTCGAGGGTATGTTTGAAGTTGGTGATTGTGATAGGATTTCTTTTGGGTTAATTTAAATCAATAAAATCAATACATCATTTTAAGATCATAGAAAACATTATATAACGTATCATATTATATTATTTATCATCATCTCATAATTTTAATCATTATACCAAACAATAAAATCAATACATCATTTTAAGATCATACAAAACGTTATATAACTTATAACATTATATTATTTATCATCACCTCATAATTTTAATCACTATATGATCTCATACTTCACTCCAAACGGGACCTAATTGAATATTATGGTTACTATTTGGCCGAGTTGCGAACTAAAAACTAGTTTGCTTCTATACAATAAGCATAATATAACGAGTACTTTGTTTTCGAAGAAAATCACCATAAAACGCTTGAGAACTTAATTCATATAAACAAATAAACACTTTGAGAACTTATAGAGATAATCCCTTAAAACAAATTAAACCAAGTATCAAATCTCATAAACAAAATCTACATCTTCAACTTGATTATTTGCAAAAGAAGCCACTTCACCGGACCAGACTTCGAGCTCACCGAAACTCGCTAAAACGATAACATCATAGTTGAAGCACTTATGGTTTATTGGCAGCAACTTGCAGCCACCTCATCAAAGCATATTGATTCTTGATTATTTGGAAAGCCAAGATAGAGGACAATAAGGTATCCCGACTGAAGTTAGCAAAGTGATTTACCTAGCTAGAGGCAGCTCAGCTAGGTGTAGCAAGGATCGAGCAGAAACTCATGAATATAGCACAGAACGAGAATATGACTTGTTGTGTCAGAAAACGTTCAGAATCTTTTCCAACGGCTATATTCTAATGTCTAACATATATATCATTGTTGAGGGTTATATATACAACTCTTTAAAGATAAAAAAGTAATTGCAACAAGAATCCAAACACTCAAAAGGAGATTCAAATCATGTGGAGTTACAGAGAGATGAGAGCCAACCTCAAACATTAGACACATCCTACCATGTTTATATCTGATATGTTTAGAGATCATTTGTGCATTTACAATACACTCTATTATTTATCAGAATGAGCTTAATAGATGAGTGCATATTATAACTGTGAGACATGTTGTATACACCATGGTCTTTTGTATATTAGACATTAAAGAATACGCCCTCAGCTGTAAAATGTGACATCACATGGTTGAGTTGTGAGCCTAGGAATTTAGATCATAAGAGTCGCTTTGATCTAAGTGGGCTAGTACAAAGAGTAGTATAAATCAAAGTATTTCAGTGTATCATTCCATTTGATGGAAAAATGGGAGACGTAGAATCCAGAAACAAATCTTGCATATTTTACTTTCTGTCTTTTAAATATATTGACTCTGATTTTACTTCTTGCTGATCAGTTACAGAGCGAGTTAGATCGAGCATCTTCCGCTTGGTTTGCTAACCAAGCTCGATCTAATCTCTTGGTGCATACATATTTCAAGAACCGTAGCTATTGCAGCTCACTGTATGGGAGTCAGACAAGTGAAGTGGTCAATCACTTGAATGAGGTTTAGAGCATAAGACTCAAACCCCTAGTATCGATCCTCATCAACAAATATTTAAATGGTACCAAGAAGTTGGTTTTACAAATAGCAACAAAAAATCAAAGCCTCCACTTATAAGTAGGGTATAATAATACTTCAACAAAATAAAATAAATTTAACATATAACTATAAATAAAGATTAATCTTGAAGTATTGGTATTGTCTTTTAATTAACTTTGTTATCATACAAAAAGTTTCACCTTTTTGTGTCAACTTTTCAAAATTAGCTACCCATGATGGAAGTAAAGAACTTTGAATTTGTATGAAACATAAAAAAAATATTTGAAGTATAGAAACAAGAGAGAATAAAAGGGAGCAAACATGAATTCTAATTTTATTTTATAGAATGATCTCCAAGTATCACAATATAAACCTCAATTTATATGCAAGTTTGAGCAGAAAATGAAAATCTAAAATATTATCTTATATACAATAATTGTCCAAGTAGTCTTCATGAGTAAAATAAGTGCTTATGTCATCTTGTTCACGATTTTTGATCTTCAAGTCTTCCGAAAATTAATTTTGCTAAAAAAACAAAGTTGTAGCCTTGTAGATGATTGAATTGGCTTGATTCGGAATTTTTTTCAGCTTGTGAACTGTTGTACTTGGTTCGAGCAATTTCTGCACTCACACCGAAAAGTTCTTGCACTTTTGATGGCTACTTAGTTTTCTTGTTCGCCTTCTTGTAACCTTTTTCATAGGTGTATTTTTAGTCTTTGCTAAAGCTTTTCAACTGTTGTTGTACTTGTTGATTTTGATTAATATATTATCTTCTCATTCAAAAAAGGAAAAACAACAACCACTAAGCACAACTAGACAACAATTTACATTTTAATAAATAATATTTTAAACTTATAAAATTTGAACATCCAATAAAAATTAAAATGCAAATGATTTATTAAATTTTAATAAATATTTTGTTAAATATTTATTACTATTGATGTTATCCCGTATTTTCGCTATTCGGCAGAGTTAACGCAAATAGAAAAAGATAAATAGGACATCATGATTTTTTACGTGGAAAACCCCCCAAAACGAAGGAAAAAATCACGGGACCTAGTTCAGTATGAATTCCACTATAAATAATGATATTTACAATGCTTTTCTGTACAAGAAATGAACATAAAAAATGTAAGGATCAATTTTCTCCCCTTTTCCATGAAGAGCCGAGAGTCCCCTTCAAAAATGGAGAGCCTCCCCTTTTATTATCAGCCATTCTTCCCTTTCCATTATCCCCACTAACTGCCCACTAATTATACCATTAACTCCCACTAATTCCCCCAAATTATCGCCACCCTAAATGCCCCCAATTATTGCCATTTTGTTTATGGAATATTCTATTCAAAACATGTCCGGGAAATCCGGGTTGAATACCCGTTATGACCGGGTCTTATGCCGATGTTTGACCACGTGGACCGAGCAGAGTATCGACTTCTTCGAGTATTTTCCTGTTCGGACGTTTCCCTGTTCGACAACCATTTTACCCGATGTGGTCTAATTCCCATATCACATCAAGTATGATTCCAACTATGCAAATGGCTAACCATGCCACTCAAATAAATGAATGCATAACCATGTACTCGATATAATAAAAACACACACATACATAAACTGGACAACAACATACCTGGTTGTCTTAAAAATACATTGCCGCCGATTTCACACACACACATATATATAGGTCTTATTATCACAAAAAGGATGGATAGATTTACAGCGACGTCAACCACAAAATACTAGTGGTTGGTTGAAATGGAGAAACGTCACTGAAGTTTTATGCGATGTAATATTCCGCTAAGATTGAAGGGAATGTTGGGTACCCAAGAGGAATCATGTCCAAAAATATGAGTGTGGCAGATATATGTATGTTTCGTTGGATGTGTGGTAATTAAAGAACGAAGATATTTATGCTGAAGCAGGTGTTGTGTGGTAGAAAGATGCAATAAAGTCGTTTAGGCTGTTTTGATTACGTACGACATTGGTCGATCGATACGCACGTGCGTCGAGTGGAGTTCATGGATTTTGATCCTTCCAAGATAGCAAAGAGACGATCGAAGAAGATAGTTCAAAGTTATATATAAAGAAATGAGTCCAAATGGATCAATAAGGATATTTTGACAAAAAAAACTCTTGGAGAAGACTGACGTTTGTGCGTGACCCTACTTAATTCTTTATATGATTATTATAGCATATTATACTTCATTACGATTAAAACATTAGTTGTTGTTTTAGGGTCTACAAATGACCCGAGATAGTTATGTGCTTGGTGCACCCCTTTGAAGTGAAACCCACTCTTGCTTATTTTTTTCTCTCCAAACCATTAATGCCAACATTTTCATCCTAATAACTTTTAGACATAATCATTATTTTACTTACAATTTTTTTTTTCCATAACTACATATTCAAACACAGAATTTGTAATGATATTATTGGGTATTAATAGTTTGGGCGAAAGAGGACAAAGATTGTTTGGGGAGTGTGTAAGGAAGGCATATAATTTATGAGCAAAAGTGGTAACTCGTAACTGGATACGCTCCACACTAAGTACTTTACTGTCACATTTATGTAAGAATACCCATTTCCCATTTTGTCAGAATTTCTTTTTCTTTTTCGTTTTTTTGCCTCTTTTTTATTTTGTTTTTTCCTCAACGTGATGCCATCTATGAGCTGTCCCCTGTCGCATTGACCGTTGATTCCCATTAATATGTTATCTTTAAAAATTCTGTGAGACTTAAAACATATATAAATTAAATCACTTTGTCTGTCCTTACACATACTAAAACTTTTCTTGCTGTATTTGATTATAATCCTATGATAAACAAATGTGTGTTTATCTTGGGATATGCACCTCATACTAAATTTGGTTCATATTATTTTGAAAAGGTTTTTCAGCTGCTATAATGATATTATTGTATGACTTCGTAATTTTTTTTTCCATAGTTAACAAAAAACTTATTTTTTCATGTTAATTGATATTATTATGCAATTGAAATACTTAATTATCATCGTTTGGTATATTAGATGAAATAAATTATAGTTTTTAATTATTCTTCTATAATTTATTAGATCCATTATACCAAAATTAAGACCTTAAAGCATCCCCCCAAAAAAATGATAATAGAGATGAGGATTTACTAGTATGTGATAACAAAATTAAGAATTCTTGGAGTCATTAAGGATCATAATTAGTACATTAAAGCATAGGGGTGTAAACGAATCGAACATGTTCACGAACTTTTCGAGCCGCCTCTAAAAGTATTTGATTCGTATTCGAAATTCTCGAATTCGAGCCGAACTCGAACATGTTCGAACTTTTTTTTCGAGCCGAACTCGAACCCAAATTACTTTGTTCGATAGTTCACGAGCCGCTCGCGAACTTTAATATTTTATTAATATAATATAATTATATATAAAATAAATACATTTCAAACATTTCGGGTATTTATTTTCGGGCAATAGTTCGAATAGTTCACGAACATATGGTCGAATTTTTCGAGCCGAACTCGAACTCGAACTTTGATTCAAGCCGAACTCGAGCCAAATTTTTAAAACTATTCGAACTTCGAATCGAACTCGAGCTCAAATATAACTATTTCGAGCCGAATTCGAACTTTAAAATTTTCTGCAAATTCGGCTCGATTCGGTTCGTTTACACCCTATTAAAGCATCCCCAAAAAAAATTTATTTCTACAAGATTTTAAAATATAAAAACCCAACCAAGATACATGGAAAAAAAATAAATTAAAAGTTCAAAACTACAGAACAATTAAATCCAACTTAGACTAACACAATTAGATAAAACTCACAGAATTTTAAGATCTTCCCCAAAAAATTTCACATCAACCATTAATCCTCTCAAGAAACTCCAATTCTTGGTTCTTTTTTCACTACCCATCAGTCCAAAGATTCCTGCAATATATACATATATATACATAACAAAATCTACATCAGAATACTTAGGCTAAAATAATCGTCTCTTTATGCGAAAAAAATCTTTAGTCACTCTCCTATAAATAAAAAAATTCTTTCCCTCAAATTCTGTAATTTTTTCTCAAAAAAATGTAAATATCGTTAATAATTTGTTTCATTTCTCAAAACAATAACATACACATATGTATATACATAACCTGTGAATTCTTGCTGCATTGGACATTAATGTCCTCGTAATGAAAGCTTCCCCTTTTCTCTACAGAACCTTGACCATATTTATCTGACTTTCGAGACCCAATATGCGATTTTCGAAGCCCTAATAACCCTCTCCATCTGGCGGGATTCTTCGGAGGCCTCAACGAGAAATCCCCATCTTCTTCTTCATTCTGGAGCTCATCCCTCAACGTAGTTGTCTTCGAAACTGGTTATTATTACCGCTGCAGCCTTCCTTGTATGGAAGAATTCTGCCCTTAGAGAAGAGCTCGTCGGCACTCATCATCGAGTAATTGTTAACAGAAAACGCAAAGTCGGAGGAAACAGGCGCATCCCTGTACGAATCCCTCGCGTGGGATTGCGAATGGGAATGGGAGGATTCCACGAAGTCGATGGAGAAAGAGATTCTAGGGCTCATAGGAGGAGCTCCGAGGGATTTGTGCTCTGAATTTTGGTTGTACATTTTCTAAACTTGCCATACAGCAGTCGCACCAATTGGCACATAAGGAGGGAAATTGGTTGGGTATCAAATATTTATTTAATCTTATGTCTTCTCGCTTTATTTATAATAACGATCTGCATATATATATAATCGATTATTATATTATAATATATTTTATATTATAATAAATATTTATAAAAATTGCTTATTTTTTAATATGTTTTTGCCTTTTATTATTCGAATTAAAAATTATAATAGTTTTTTTATTTTGATTTATTTAAATTATTTATATTTTAAATTATCCAAAAAAACTTGTACTTTTAATTTTAGATTGATACATTTTGTTTTTGTATTATGAGGTTATTCTTGGAATATAAAAAATTAGCATAACATAATTTGATAGTCAATATTACAATTATGAAAAAGGCTTTTACTAAAAAAATTATTAATCAAATCTCATAGAAATTGTTTTTAATCAATACACGTTTCAAATTTTTAGGACTATTCAAATATAGTCCACATAAATTATATTTTATCATAAGTGGTCTAATAATTGAATAGAGAATTTTAACACAACTTTTGATATAATAAAAAATCGAATTTATGTGGGACTATATTTTATTAATCCTAAAGCTTGAGACTAGTATTGATTAAAAACAATTTTTATAGGACTGTATTTGATTATTTCTAAAGTTTGGGACACGTATCGGAAATACCCATATTTTACCAATTTTGAAATTTACCATATGTATATATATTAAATTTTAATATAAATTTATGTAGAATAAATCTTTATATAAAATGTATTTTTTTGGTACAATTTTTTCCTATCTAAATTCGTGTTTTAGTTTTTTATTCATCTTTTTTTTCATAATTATGGAAGATAGATAATTATAGTATATGTTTATAGATTGTCAAATATGAAATATGTATTTTGGAAAATTGAAAACAAAATCGAATAATCAAATATAGTAATTTATATAGAGTATTTTATGAAGAACATATAAAGATATATCAAGAGACGAAGATGGTTAATCTACGTGTTCTACTTTATCGTATAACTAACTCGGCCAAACACAAAAGTATTTGTGGAAACAATTGAGATAAATAAACCAGTTGTTGATGAAATATTATTTAAATTTAAGAATTTAAGAATCATGAAATAATATTATTTTAAATATATATTGATGTCATATGACGTATCGATTTTCCTCGGGTAAAATCCCCCGTAAATACCGAACAGAAATATCCCGAGAACCTCATCCCGAGCACAAGGTATCTGAACACTATTAAACCCTACTCGGCATATTGTTCAAAAATGGTAGCGGAAGAGCCCGGACATAAGCTACAATCAATCGGCCGTAAATAAACATACAGTAATGGGGTGCGGATTTCTCGGACACGCTTTGCCCCAAAAACGTCGAGATCATAGGTGATCGTGTTCCTGATTTCCAGCGAAGCTAACTACCGGGATCAGCTCTGTATACATCAACACTGAGGGTCTTATTTAAGAGGTTGGACTTTTGAGGCAAGAAACTCCGAGAGAGCATATCAAGTTTGTTCGGTGTTTTCTGCCTTTTTCTAATACTTTTGTTTAAGGAATTTGTTATTCATATTTCATGTCAAAGTTCTAGTAACAGATTCCTTTTTTTATAGTGAAGAATTTATACTAGACAAGATCCCGTGGTTTTTTTCTTCACTTTTGAGGGTTTTTCACGTAAAAATTGTGGTGTCTTTTGTTTATTTTTTTGCAAATACTTAGTTCTACCGAACACCGAACAAATATAGGATCACATAATTGGCGTCGCTGTGGAATCTTTGAGCTAAGACGTTGAAGAAAAAGGATTTTTCGCGTAGATTAAAGGAAAGAAGTATGGTTAGAAGTAAATGTCGCGGAGGTTCAAGGGGGGTATATACCGAATCCCCTTCATATTCGTCCCCGGTGTGGGAAGAAGAAGAAGATGTGGAGTCGTCTCAAACATTCCTCAGGCATTTCCTACTAGAGGAGTGCCAATGGAACAATTAACTGAAGTAATTGAAAAAACTGTGGGTGAAATCATGAAGCAATTTATGATCCCACCCCAGCAAGAGAGAACCACTGAAGAGGATGAACACTTGGCTTCTTCGAAAGGACCGAAAGAGGAGTGAATGAGGTTAAGAATCTCTTCAGTCGGTCGGCATGGGAGAAGAAAGTGATAAAACTTTACACCATCAGATGGAAGATAAAAAGATGAGTTGCAGCAGATGCGCAACAAGATGGATGTGTGCGTATCTATCCAGTACGGAGGAGCACACCATTGCTCCTCAAGTGTCGACGATCCCTTACCACCTAATTTCCGAACTTTGAATGTGGGGATTTATGATGGAAGCACATATCCCGAGGAGTATTTATCGCAATTAAGAATGCTTCGCTCCTTCATCAACTCACAGATGTAGTGAAATGTTGAGTTTTTCTGACTACCTAGTCGGGGCGCTCATCTTGGTTTAATCAACTGCCATCGGGGATAATAGATCATTCCCAAATTCAGCTCGTTGTTCTTACATCAATCCGCGAGCAGTAAAAGTTGCAAGAGAACAACCATCAGCTTGTTTGGACTCAAACAATAGAAATTGAGTCTCTTTGGGACTTCCTAAAAAAGATCCAATCAAGCATTCATCGATGTCCCCTATGTTACTCGGAGATACTCATTAGCGCCTTTACTCAAGGGCTACGAGAAGGAGATATGTTCAATCTTT